>JAJHUR010073576.1:0-29902 GCA_027495735.1 Lutjanus campechanus
GGGGGGGTTCTCTCAATGTACCTGACTTGGCCAAATCCCTGAGGACTTTGCACCTGAATGAACAGGCAGCAGCAACTGTTGGCTGAGCTTTAAAGACAGTTTCGAAGGAAAATAGAGTAGCGGTTTTTAAGTGGCTCCTAGGATGTTAGCAGCACAATTAAACAAAGCTCTGCTAATCTTTACAGCTGGCGTCAAAAAGGCACTGTGCTCTCACAGAGCGGTGTTATCCGTAGCATGGCACCGGGAGTCTGACAGGCTGGATAATGTGCCCTGTGAGCTGCCACCACCCTCATCACAGCAGTGCCTTCACCGCACACTTACTGTACGAGTAACAGCCCTAATATGCATCATAATTCAATTATATACACTCCAGTTGTTCACAGTGGCATTTAAAGAAACGTAAATTGACCTCAAGTTTTGAGGTAATGAATTTGATTATGCCAGCGCTTGTAATTTCATGGTATTTGGGAATAAAAGATGTGTTGCTTGTTACACTTTCCTCACAGAGATGGTGGAAAGCTAGGCAGTGGTGCATTTTAAAGGTCCCCTTTTGTTTTATGTTTGGTATCATAATAACACATTTTTTCTTCTTGCTTCTTTGAAACTTGGAGGTTTAATTTCTGTCATGACTTGTTCAGTGCAGCTCCACCATCAATTCTGACAACCTGTTACAATGAATTTTCACTCATCTTTGCTGCATTTTATACCACCTGGAGGGCTTTGCAGTGTTAATTGTTATGTAATATAATGTAATAATGTTTGGAATTGGATAAAGTGCTTAAAAACTGCTTGAAATTGTAATTATATCACTTTCATAAAGAAATCATTATCTGACTGAATAGTTTGCTTTTTAGATCAAAAATATAAAATAAGTCAGGGAGCCTTATTGCTTTTTCCTTTTGCACAAAATAAAAACGACATTGTTCGAGCCTCATTTGCTGCTCTCAGTGTGATCTGTCAGTCTTTTATGATAGGTGCCCTCTGATGGAACAGTGAGTGGGAGGCTAACAGACGACAACATGCCAGGAGGTTGCCGTTTCAATGCAGGTTCGCTTGAAAACAAAAATTGAAAAAGAGAGGAATAAAAGAAAAAGACTTTTGAAATTGAAGTTATTTGTCTAGTGATTGTTTTATATTGGCTCAGCCAGGTTATATGAGATGCAAAGTCTGCTTAAAGACAGGTGACACATTTTGTAACATGAAACGTTTTTTGCACCATTTTTGCACAAAAATTTGTGCATATATGCAGGTTTTTATAACACAGGTAAACATGCTAAAAATAAGTTGTTGGCCTTGTTCCCATTCCCAGTAGACCTGTTTGCATTTCTATTTTTTTCTGATGTGCGCTGGAAAGCAGAGATTCAACTCATGCAGAAGAGCAAAAAGAAAGGTGTTTCTAAAAAGTGCCTGTGTTCAGTTCTCTGTACTTTTGTAGTTTCTAACTGAATCTCTGTGGTTTGAAGTTAAGTTTCTCTCCTGCATCGTCGCTTGTACTTTTGCTTTCAGCTGTATAGGAGTTGTGTCAAGTTCCCGCTGACGAAAAAACCCAACCTTTCCTGATTTTGCTGCTTCATAATAAAACCTTTTAGATAACAAAAAAGCAAAAAAGTGACAAATTTATAACAAATAAAATGTTTATCCAGTGTTCAGATGCTTGATTAAAGATGAGGGCGTCATAAATACATACGTTTAAGTGCAAACTCTGCTGTGCTGGGCTGATGCCCCAAGTCAAATCAAGCATCACATCTGTATGAAAAAGGAGCAAAAGAGAAAAACTGAACAGAAATTACTGACGGAACCAACAAGTCTTCAATACCTCAGCTGAAAAGGGGTGAAAATTAGCCTGTCCACCTTGATATTTCCATCAGTGCCGATTGGAGCTGGATCTGATAAATACCTTTGACGACTGCAGAATCATTTGACCTGAGACTGAATGCCGATTGTGCTCTCTCCCATTGAAGACAAAATCCAGATGTTAGTGGTTGTTACTGGGATTTTTGTCCAGTGATGAAGGGGCTTTTGTTCTGTTTTCCTTAAATTGTCACCCTTCTGCAGAATTCCAACATGAAACATAATTTTGGTTGTTTATATCACATTAACATCTTATCATGTGATGAAGAAGTGAATGAATGATTTTGAGTATATCTGTGTGTGTAAAAATCTAATATATCACAGCCTGTTAGGTGCTGGAAAAGCTTGTTAAATGCACCTTGAAAATGCTTGAAAAGTGTTTGAATTCGACTTCTGAAAAGGTGCAGGAACTCTGGCTTTGGCTGACTCTACAGACACACAAAACTTTAGCAAAGTAGTTAGCAAACTATCCTGCTAAACTTTGGGGAAGCTGATGGATGAAAATAAACAACCTGCTGATGTGTCCTAATATAAAAGACTTGGATATATATTTTTAGGGTGGGGTGGAGAGATGCTATCTTGGGTCTATTAATGCAGTCATCGCTGTGTTGCCCCGGGCCGTAGGGCCTAATCCAGAGGAGTGAGAGTGAATGGGACTGTGGCTCGGGCTTGCCAGACCTACTTAGGTTCTGGTTGAGAGCACAGTGCTGTGTGGGCGAATCTATTCTGTCCTGGGCAGGGCACAGCATAAACATTGCCCAGGGAACGCAGGCAGGCAGGCAAGCAGGCAGGCATGCAGGCAGTCAAGCGGACAAGAGCAAAACTATAAGGATGGTTGCCTTTAATTTCCTTTCTACTGACTCCCCTCAACTGTCCAGGGCCTCAGAGCAGGAGAGGGTAAAGAGAGAACAGAGTGTACGTGTGTGGAAATTACCTGTAGAAGCTCTTTTTTCTGGGGCTTCACCGAAGTATGTATTGTTATCCACCCTGCTCTCTCTCTCACACATACACACACACAGACACACACACTCCATCACACTCTTTCACGGTGAATCTGCCCTGATCCATCCAGCTGACGGCCGTGAAGCAATGACTCGCTGGCTCTCTTACTGTCTTTAAGTGATCTGTGTTTGCTCCATGGCACTCTGGCGCTCTGACCTCCTGACCCTATGTGTAAACAGAGCACTGCCGCTCCCCCATACACTACCCCGCCGCCACCATCCCCCACCCTCTGCTACCAAATAAGGAAGACGGAGCCACTGAGAGCCAGCAAGTCGGTCAGCCAACCCACTGAGGAGGCCATTAGTGAGCCAGCAAGCCAGCGGAGAGGTTGGTAGAAAACCACCTCTGGCATCACTCATCACTCCCGGCCTCTCTGGCCTCACCAGCCTCTCCGCGGTGTAGAGACTCGCGCGCACGCTCAGATGCATGTGCACAAACACTCGCTGAAAGGCACGCTCCTTTCTGTGCACATGCACTGCACGCATGCTGACCTGAAAGCGTTAAAGGCACTCACATACAGTACGCTGTATACAATGACACACATTCAAAGGCATGCACAGCGTGCACACACAGCACATTAAAAATCACTCAGAGGCACATGTTCGTACAAAAGGCATATTCACAGGGTACTACACATACACACAGCATGTACACAGCATGTAGTAATGATATATTACTGCATAAAACCACCCCTACACACAACATAAATTATACACTAGGTTGTTTCAGTAAAGGCCTCCAAACAATCAAAGATGTGTTTCTAACTTTACTGAAAGATGGATTTATATGATGCTATAGCATTACAAGTACTCATCAGTCAGCAAAAGTGCTTATTACCACACTCAAAACAAGCCAGCGCAGAACATAAGGCAATAAGACGTTACAGCTGTTACTGAAATTATACTTTTACACTGGTGATTATTTTTGCAAAAGCTTACATTTGGTCAATTTTATGCCAAAAATGATATGAATTTTGTTTACACAGTATAGTCCTGTTCTGGCAGAAAAGTATCTCATACAGCATCTAGACATGAAACACAGACTAATCAAATTAATTTTAATTATGTATGCCACTTTCAGGAGAATTATGTAATATTTACTAAATCATGAAATGACCATGATATGTCATTGGAGATTAAGGAAACACACATACTGGCTTCACAACGTTAGAATGTTCTCCATTGAAATTTCTGTTTCACATTTATTAGAATTAAAATTAATGCTGAATGTCGCAAGAGTTGTAACAAATCATTAATAATAAGATAAGATAGAGACAACTCACTTCAACCATGTCATATGTTAAATAGGGATTCAACCCATTATACTGTCAATGTCTTCAACACTTGCTATTTGGACTACAGTACTCCTTTTTGAACACTACGTCTTATATATTGCTCCTTTACGTAAATCATACCCCTTTCATCCATCAAACGGATTAATAAGGTCTAATTTGCTTGCATACATGTTGTTCATCTAGATACACTATTGACTTGACTATTTGATATACAGCGTGTAATAAAAGGCAAATACGTGTCTAACCGTAACACATGACACACACGAGTGGAGAGCATATGAAACCCTCGCTGGTTTACAACATTCACAGTTAAACTAACTGTCTGCTCAGTCCAGTAATGCCAACTTTGAAATTGAAATGTGCCGTGCAGGCAGCAGTGGGCAGCGTATAAAACAACACTTGTCAGTTTAACAGGATTCACAGGACACACAGTTAAACACAGTAACACAAAACACTCCCTCTCTGTCTGTGTTTTTGTCTCCCTCTGCCCTCACTCTTTCTTCTGAAATTCTTTGGTTTATTTAGCTGCACTCTTTCACCTGCCTCCAAATGTCAGCTGAGTTCAACAGAGCTGGAGGGAAAACACTCTCTGAGAGAAAGCCTTATTGAGTGCGAGCCGGTCAAAAGAAATGCACGAGAGTTGAGGTAAAAAGAGAAGAGAGGCAGCAGTGAGTGAGTGTTTGGTAACAGAGAAGTTACACTGACTCAAATGCATTATGCTAACAAATTACACTCTGTAATTTATATCCATAATTTATCTGATGTCTTCTCCACAAAGACCATTGTTACACTTGTTAAGTGGAACTTTTATCATGCATCATGTTAGGATGCATTCAATGACAGACTGGATGCACAATAATGGATGCACAATAATGTGTGTAACAGTGAGCAGCAGTGCCATGATGCTACCAAGATTTAAATAAACACAGGTGTGATATATACTGTTTCAATTCTTGTTCAGGGGATAATTCAGATTGTTTAATGTGAGGTTGTATGAGGTACTTATCGATAGTCAGTGGATTACTTACAGCAGATGCCAATTGGTGTGCCCCCGCTAAGGAGAAGCAGAGTGGAGAACCAGTGCAGAAGCTCAGCAAAGTATTTCTGCAGACGGGGTCAGCAAGAGAAGGTATTTAGGCACCAAAAGGTCTGCCTAAAAAAAAAATTAATGTGAGTTTAAAGGCATAATATGCAACATTTTCCTAAAAACAATGTTGACTCATATAAACACGATTCATTTCAGTCATCACTTATGACCCACCAGAAGCTGTGTTGTGGTGGCTGTATCTGCAGAGACTCTGCCCTCTGCCAGTATATCCTTATTTCCTCATTATGTTGCTACAGGAACAACCCAAAACACAGGTGATTGATGTCCTGGCATCTCTCTGATGCTTTTACAAACAGATTGAACATATCCTACTAATTCTACCTTTAGGTGTACATTATATTTGTAATATTTTCAACACTTTAGACATTAGCATTTTGACAGGAAACCACTGTTAGATAAACCAAATGTCACTCTCTCCAAACCAACCAAACTCCAGAGGCGAAATCAGTAGTTTTATCTCACATAACATGGAAGTTGCTGGTCTACCGCTACCTTGATTGGTTAGTCAGTTTGTGTTATTGTGTAACTTCAGTGTTCTAAAAGGATACAGATTCACTGACGTCTGTGGAGTTTGTTTGGTTTGGACAGAGCTGTATAATACTGCTCTTGGTTTGCCATTTTCTTGTGCTAGTGCATGCCTTGCACTTGCAACAAGTGTGTGGTCATGTCATGAAACCTAAACCCGACTTAAAACTTGGAACTGAAATTTAATTAGAATTACAGCATGATACTGCAGGATTCCTACTTCCCACAGCCTTGCTGATATTTGGCTTACATAACAGCAGTTCCCCGTCAGAAAAGGCTGTCTGACAGCAAAGCAGAGTGGTAAAAATCATCTAAATATAGTGTATACTTTAAATTTATACTAATTTTTTGAAAGGTGCACCTTGTTTTAATTGACTAAAATCCTTTTGTCGTTGACTGTCCACAGCAGTACATTCTTTAGATCTTGCTTCTCCAAACTGGGGGCATGCCGACTGCCATCTACTGTAGGTAACACACTGACTATCGATAAGAACCTCATACAACCCCACTTCAAAAGATCTGCACTATCCCTTTAATCAAAAATGTGTCAGCAGTTAAGATGAATGAAGACTGAACTTTGCAGCTGCCCATGTGTCCTTTTGTGTTAAAGTTGAAGCTCAGCAAGACAGTGAACACCGTGATGCGTGACCTCTAATGAAACACACGTGCGTTTCACAGAGAAATGCACCACGTGTAATGAGGAATCTTAAGAGCTCTAAAGTTCCTAAAAATGCAGACAAGCTGACAGATTTATTCTCTACCCAGCAGCATGTAATGCATTCCCATCCCTGCCCCTCCCAGTACACCCACCACGCTCCCATCTCCATTCTCCCAACTCCTGTCTATCGCACTGCTCACTTGTGTATCAAGGTAATGAATTCATAATCTCTCTCAAGCTCTTTGTAGATCTCTATCATGGTGGGAGATAAGAGGGAGCATCGTTGCACTCTAATAGCCGTCAGTCTGCCTTTGCTCCCGCTTGCTGCATGTGTGTTTGTGTGTGTACAGTGTGTGTGCGTGTTGAGCAAATTACCCATCACCACAAAAACCCCAGCACACTATCCTCCATTTTAGCTTCCAGGGAGACAAAAAAAAGATTGGAGCCCAGAGCAGAGTCACTTATCAGCTAACTGTTGAAGCTACATGTCCACCAAAGGCAGCGAATGCCTCTCAGAGAGAAGAGCGTTAAGCACTGAGCGCTGCTCCGCTTTCACTCTTCCTTCCACTGTCTTGTTTGCACTAAAACGCCACATAGCACTTTCCAACTTAGCTGACAAACACTCAGCCACGGAGAGAGTAAATATCTGAGAGGTTGAGGCACGCTCAGAGTAACTAAACTTGCGAAGGGGGTTTGGCTCTTGAGGGCCGCCGACTGCAGCGTGCGCGTGTTTTTAATTGTGTTTTCGATGGGGTGATGAAATGTCCTCCATTTGAGCGCGAGCTGGCAGTAAGTGGGCTGTCGCCTCCAGGGACAGAGTGAGCGATGGCCCGCTGCTATCCGAGGTGATTGTGCCTCAACCCCTAGGGGTGACAGATGAACGGAGGGGAGCAGGGAGACAATAGGGGAAGAAGCGACATTCTTTTTCTAACAGTCTCACATGGAGTTAAAAACAGGACTGAGGGCAAGAGAGACTTGTAAGTATGCATGTAAATCTGCTGGACACGCTAAACTTTGGCAGTCTTGACAAATTTGTAACATTATCCTCTTTTATTGGCTTTTGAGTGGTGCGCTTCCTGCTCTTTAAATAGAAGCAGTAGAATGAAAGAAAAATCCACCAAAACTTCATTCATTCACGTTTCTTAACAAAATAGTTTGCTGACTTTTTTAGGCTTCAAAGTCTTCTCACGTTTTTTTCACTTGCAATTCAAATGGGTCAGAAATCTTTTTGCCCAAAGTAAATTTTTACCTGCCCCTGTGCAAATTGTTTTATTTATTAGTGGTTGTCAAAAAACAATAAAGAATAAGTTGTCATGTTCAATCTAGGGCTGCAATGTCCATAAAATATCAGAAAATAGTCAAAATTTTTCATAGTTCAAGGCGATGTCATTAGAAGTCTTGTGTCAGATAGTCAAAGATATTCAGTAGAAGAAGAAATTTGGGAAATCTCTATATTTAAAAGGTTGGAAACTGCATTCTCAACTATTTTTGCATGAAAAATTGTGCTTAAATGATTATTATAATACTTTCTTCCCTAAGTTAGTTGCTTGATTTACTGGCCTAGAGTGGCAATTTACTTGCCCCATTCAAGTGGACAATCCATATTGTTGAGCCCTGCTTTTAAAAGTGGTGATAATCTTTGTTATGTATATGAACAGTAAATTTTGAGCACATTATGTTTTAGGCCTTGCCTGCCAAAGAAAATGCTTTGGCAACAAATTATAACAAACAACTATATATTTCCTGAAATGTGTATGTGTATGGTGTGTGTGTGTGTGTGTGTGTGTGTGTGTGTGTGTGTGTGTGAACATTCAGTTCGTGGTAATGTTGAGTTTCATGACTCCAAGTCACTTAAAATCAAGTAAAATAACTATATTGCATGCATAATGTAATAGTATTTGTGGATAATTTGAGAGGCATTCTGCTTTTTTCTCGCATGCTTGTGTTTTCTGTTGGGTAACAGTGACAAGCAGACATCGTGGTGAGAATCACCTTCACTTGAAAGCATAATGGCTGACAGAAGGAGGCCAGTAGTTTCAACAGGGTTCACTGGTCGTTTGGAGCATCTTCACACAGTACACTCTGTTACATGATTTGGTAACAAGACGCAAACGATTAAACGCTCTCCCCGGAGCACTCGCCACATCTTCCGCTCCCTGAATTTACATGGCGTTTATGAACACTCACAAGGAAAACAAAAAGTGGAGAGGGAGAGCAGGGGGGAGAGAGCTCCTAGTGTGTGGAGGAGTCTCATTATTCTGTTATGGATTGCACATGTCAGGCGGTAAGTGCTCTTTTTATCCTTCCAAAGCACTAGCCTCGGCCACTGAGCGCATTTCCCTACCCGAGTGAAATTTACCATGTTAAGGCTCACGCCACCAGGGGAATGGCGGTGAGAGCTCTGGGTTGCCGCTAAGATTTACCGGCCTGATTAAATAAAAGACTGTAGTGTGAATGAGAGGCCAAGGGAGAAATCTACGTAACATAAACACATGTTTTTTTACTCACCAGTTAAATTGATTAGACCCCCCCACCCACCCCCTGCACACACCCCCTCCTTACACCTCTTTATGGTGTGTTACATGTCACGCTGGGTTTTAAACAAAGAGCAGAGAGAGGGCAGTGGAGGATTGCTTGTAGCTCAGGATGGCTTTCTGCCAACACACAGCAAAGATGGGTCTTTTTAAAAGGGCCTGTTCCCATCCATTACTGCCTGCATACCTTGAAAAGTTCACACAAAATATATTGCTACTCTCTCTCCGATAGGGCAGAAGAGGCCTTTCATTTGATGCACTGTGCCTCACAAATTGTAGCCCCCTTCCAAAGACTGTCTAATTCAATCTCATTTCCTTCAATTTTCCATCATACACCCCGGGCCTTAATGTTCCAAGAAGGTGCTTTGACGTAGCCAGCTACCAGCATTTTTCATCCAAGCAGTTGGGCTGGGCAACAGGACAATTTTATTTCTCTGTTCAGAGACCACAATGGTTTGTAAAACCTAAAATCAGCCAGTCACTTCCACTGCCGTCTGACCCAGGATGGATTTTGGAATAGTGTATAGTCTCAAACAAAAGTAAACTTAAACAAAAGTGAAGAAAACGTCACTGGCCTCAGCCACAGATGTAGTAACATTTGGCTGGTGGTAACTGACTGTGGGTGAGTTGATTGATGTGTCTCGTCTCCCTGCTGGACAGAAGTGGACACCAGCTGCCACTATTCAAATTCAAATCCTACCAGCCAATCAGTGTTGCTGCTTCAGCTCAGGGCCAATGTGATTGGGTGAAATGATGTTCAAATCCCTCCTCACTTACAGCAAAGTGAAAGAGGTAGCTGTGAGGAGTGAAGACTATCAGTAAAAGTTGTTGAAAATCAGTGTAATATTTTGTTCTTCACTGTGACATATGAGTAATCACAAGTAATCACCTTTATCACAGCTGATTGTTTTACTGTTGTTGTTCTGTAGCAAATTATAACCCAAAGAGGTTTTATTTAATAGTTTATTTTTTATTATTACTTAAATTAAAGCAATTTATGCTGATTCTATTAGAACTGAATTTTAAATTGGACCAAGGACAAGCAGGACATGTCAGTGGCCACAGAAAAAAACAATGAATATTAATTCAACAATGAAAATTAACATTTTAAAATTGTCCCACAGAGCAATTCCTGTTTGCTCCAACATTGTATTTTAGCAGATAAAGATTAAGTAAAGAGACAGAAGGAAAGTAAGAAGTAAAAAAGTAGTAAAGAGAGTTTATAAACTGAACAACATATCTATTTTACTCTGTGATGAGTTTAATTATGATGCCACTGGATAAATAATGGCTAACTGCCTAATCTACCCCAAATATCACTATGTAGCTTATTTTAAACATGTAAAGAAAATGGATATTCCATCAGTATATAGTGTCTGCAATCACAATATAATTTTCAATATAAGAGAGAATGTTCATTTTTACATTATATTCTCATTTTTAAGCGAAAAACATGGTGTGGATTTTTGCACATATCTGTACCAAACAAAGGTGCTTTATTAAGTCTATAGAATATAATCTGTATGCCAGGACATCTCTACAACACTACTGACATTAAAGGGTATTTTGACACACATTTTATCTTTAAAAAATATTGCACCTGCGATTTGAAAATTGCAGTAGGCCATATTGTGATTTTGCTCAGATTTTGATTACTTGTTCACCTCTACACTACATTCATTTGATAACTTTAGTTACTAGTTACTTTACAGGTTCTGATTAGAAATATCCTATGATACACAATCAACAAATAAGTTATGATATAATAATGTCAATAAGAAAAATAAATCACAAACTACCCAGCAGTATATAAAATAATATATAAATTATCATTAATTAAGATTTGCACCACACTGACCAGCTGCAATATCAAAGTGATGTACACCTTGATAAATCAATAATTAAAATACAATTATATAAACATTATTCTGAAATTCTACAAAACGACTTTGATACTGACAGACCTTTTTCACAGCAGCCATATTGGTTTAAAATAGTAGGGTAAACACAGGTGTTACCAATGATACTAATTAAGGTCCTTTTCCATTCAGCCTCCAGTGAGACAACATGCACAATAGCAGCACCCTGACTGTTTGACTTTTGTCTAAATGGAACTGCACCTTAATTACCATCATCGGTAACACCTGTGTGTACCCTACTATTTAATGTCAAAATGGCTGCTGTTAAAAAGGTCAATACTTTTTGCATAAGATTTTTAAAATACCTATTTTTAGCTAGGCTATTAAAATGCTACTCCCAAAAATACTGCTTGGTAGGTGTATTTGCAGTGGAAAATGGTCACTCCTTTTACTTTATTGTATGCCATTTTACAACTATTTAAAATAGAAACTCAGACAAGTAACTTTATGTTTAAACAAAACTAAATAGCAACCTCTAACCTCTTTACTGTCTGTCACTGCACCACTGCTCTGTATATTTGTCTCCTCTCCATTCTGCCACCGCAGCACAGATTTATAAAATAAAACATCAGCCACAGTAACTCGTTTCCTTACAGGCCCATTGTGTTATGATTTCCGACTAAACGTGCTTGAACGCACCAAGTGACTGGATTTACGATTCGGGAGAAGTCAAGAGACGAAGTTTATGAGGCGGCATTGAACGCAGCACAGAGCTCCGTATTTTTCCCTGCAGTGGAGAGGGGAGGGAGAAGGGGGGCATTTGACTCCTGTCTCCCCACCCCCAGTCCGTACGAGGTGGATTTAGGGAAGAAAGGAACGAAAACCTGGGACGCGAAGATAACGCCAGGCACCAATAAAGAGATACACATTTGGAGATCCTGGCGCGGCGGTGTCGCGCACGGATTATTAAAGGCTGTTTTATTTTTCTTTCACTCAGGAGATTCTGGCTCGGAGCGTCTCATGTGTGGGGGAAAAGGAATACAAACGCACGGGGAATAATAGGAGTATTTTATACTCGCTCCCTCCGTTAACAAGTGACTGCCGCTGCCGCTGAAGAGAGTAGGATATAACGGGATTTTTTTTCTACCGTCGGGGATGCGAAGTAACTGTTTTTCTGAGGGAATACGACCGCTCACCCACAAAGAATACGGATTTTAAAAGCTGTCCCCCGTAAACCGACTGGGGGGTAGTCTCAGAAAGACTTTTCTCGCGCTGTTGAAGTAAGTGCTGGCAACTTTTGCTTCTTTTTCAACTCTCGAAATGCTTGATACGAGTTTAGAAAGCTGGTTAAAGGTGCTATATGGCAAATAAGTTTGGCATAAGTGGAGGGAAGATGTATTTTTAAACTCTGCCAAAATGCTGGACCGTTTTATCTAACGGGCGTCTTGGTCGTGCAAGTCTTGAGAAGCTAAAAAGTAAAGGTTTTGTTGTTCTCGCTTGTGCTGAATGTGTTTAAAAAGGAACTTTCTTTGCCCTAATTTTAAGTTTCTTTGCCTTTGCAAGATTGCAGTCGTTGATTTTGCGCTGCGTTTGAGGTTTCCCCAACTCTTATCATATCCAGGACCCCCCAAACAGACAGCTGAAAAATCTGAAAAACCTCCATCCTGCTGAGATTTTGACCAAATTGTATTTTTGCATTTGAAAACATGGAGGCTTCCAGCTTTCAGTCACTTTGGGGTGCATAATCTGCTGTGACTCAGGGTAAAAGTTCAATTTTAGAGCTGAGAAATAGCCTAGAGATTCTTATTTAACAGATAATGTTAATAATGAAAGGGAGAGGAATTCATTGTATCAATAAAACACTGCAGGATTCCCATTAATTATGTCTGGGGGAATTTTATATTCTGGGATACACCACAGATAACAGTGCTTGAAGAACTTACACATGTGTCTGTTGTATGTAGTAGTGAGCTTTGTGTGGAGTTGTAAGAGTGTGTTATCCATGTATAACAAAGAGCTCCTTTAAGTTAATTCTCTAATGTTTTGTGCAATATCCTCTTAATTTTTCAGCATTACTTCTTGTTTCTGCAGGGTAATCTTCTGCCTTGAGAAGTAACTTTTGTCTGATTGTGTTGGAAAGTTTAGATGCAGCTCCAGGCTATGGCCCTGCTTTGCTTTTCTTTTCTTTTTTTTTCTCCTTCTTCTTTTTTGTTGAGGCAGGCTACAGTAAGTCAAGTGAGTCCAATTTGAATTGCAATGGATCTTAATTTTATCAGAACATTTAAGGCTAAACCTTCCCCAGGCAACATACAGCCTCCCCCCTCAATCCTCTTCAACCCTCCCACCCCAACAGCAACTGCAAGCCAAAAAAAGATTAGTAATGTGTTTCATTTACTGCAGGTTG
The DNA here is from genome assembly GCA_027495735.1 of Lutjanus campechanus. Taxonomy (NCBI): domain Eukaryota; kingdom Metazoa; phylum Chordata; class Actinopteri; order Lutjaniformes; family Lutjanidae; genus Lutjanus; species Lutjanus campechanus. Next base: position 13,236 of record JAJHUR010073576.1, read on the forward strand.
CTGAACATACGAGTCAAAACACTGTTGTTTTTGTTCATGATGTTAATGAGAAGTGTCGTGAAATTTAGTTTTAGAGTTCAGAAGTCAAGGTCAGCCATAGAAAAGCAGAGAATTGAGCTGGAAAAGGAAGTTGAAAGAAAATAAATTAAATTATACACCAGTTAGTCCGATTTGTGGCATGTTTTGCACCTATTTAAGACATTTCTCTTTTATTCTGCTGTTCTTGAAAAACTGTCACAACTTCTGACAGCTGAGCATTTCCATCTGTAATGAAAATTCAGGTTTTACCTATTTTGTAACTCCTGATCATCTGTCTTACAGTCCAGTGTTCAATAAGCCTGCTGGCTTGCATAAATAAACCCATTTGTCTTATGATGAGAGTCACATGTTGATTGTCAGTAGCAAGAAGGAGTCTTGTCCTTCAGAGTAATTGGACAACACGGTATACCAAGAGGCTGTGTGCAAGTGTGTTCTGGATTCTTAATGTGGCTTTAATTGAACAATTTATCACCCCTGATCACTGTCAAATAACTGGGCAAGAAAGACAAAAGGCAATGAAAATGCCAAGGATAAGCTGCCAGGCACAGTCGGCTGAGCGTGACCGGCGTGTCTGTCACAGCCGCATCAGCAAGGTGCTGTTTTATTTAATTTTAATTATATATTTATTTATTTTTTTTGTCTGTGGAAATTGCAGATCGATGCATTTGTGAGTGGCAAGCTTGTAAGCACTGGTAATGAATGATGGAGGAGGAGGGGGCAGTGAGAACATTACATCCTTGAAAACTTCTTTTATTGGACAAAACTTTTGATTTCTCCCCGGAGCTCCTTTCCCTACACTTGGAAGAAAAGCTAATTGAATTGTGCCCCGGATATGATGCTTTTTTTCCCCCAAGTACGGAGGTCTTGGAGAAGTGTTCTCCTCTGGGTTTTGAAATTCATTTCCTTTGCAATTATTACTTTCTGAGCTGTTTTCCTTTATTTCCCCTACCTCAACAGTAGGGTGTATTCTATCATTTTTAGCGGGATCAAAGGGGAGAGAGGGAGATTGTAGATAGACAGGCCTCACAGACTGACTGCCAGCTTGTCAAAGCCATGTTTTATTTAAAGTATTTCAAAGAGTTCAGAAGTTATCTTTCTGACTGTTTTATGTAGTGTTTGTTCTTTGGGGTTCTTGACCTCAAGTGCAGTTTTGACATTTTGGCACACAACTACCTGAGGCTGTTGGGTGATAAAAGGTTGTTATAGATGCAAAGCAAGAAAAGTGCTTGACAGACTCTTAGAAATAAGGGTTCTTCCTCAAGGGCTGAGGTTCTACCAGAACCATTTGAATCTGAAGAACCCCCTTTTTAAAAAAGGGGTCCATCAAGGTTTTTTTTTGCAAGACTAGATGTGACTACACGAAACATGAAACTCATGAAACTACCTGAAACTCTTTGAAAGGGAAAGGATCTTCAGTAGAACCCTGCGGGTGAGTTCTGGATAGAACCCTTGGAATATAAAAGGGTTCTAGATGAAACCCTTGGATTGGACCCTTGGATTCTTCTTAGCACCCTTAGAAGGTGGAATGGTTCTGGGTAGAACTCTCAGAGAAGTGTTAGGTGGAACCATTGCATCATATAAGGGTTCTCTGTAGAACCTCTCATAGGGGGTTCTAGGTGGAACCTTTCAAGGTTTTTGGTACAACCTTTTATGCTGGCTCATACACATATACAGATATATTATATGAAGCACTAATAAATAATGAACTCTCCAAAAAATCGATTATTGACTTTTATCTCTCAATTTTCTGCAATTTTTCTACTTAAATTCATGCCAGGTCTCATCAAAGAGTATAAAATGTCATGATGAGACCAAAACATTAATCATCAAATGAAACACATTTACTGTATGTGTGTATACGCCCTTTGTTCAAGTCTTTTAGGCTTACAGTTGCACAGTTACCCGCTTTTTTTATCACCCAGTGCCCTGTTCGATTCATTCAAATCCCAAATTAGGAGCGTTTTGGTGGCATCAAGTGCTTTGCAATTAGTCACATTGCACAACACAGTTAATAACAGCTGCTCTGAAGTGACTGTCATCTTAGAGAGAAATGTGCGCTGTGCAGAGGCGCTGTTGCACTCACAGCTAATTGTGTTTATTCATTTTAATATGCTCCGAGTGCTAAATCAGTGCTCTTCCAGCGACACGAGGTGCAATTAGTCTGGCTGTGAAAACAGGAGGCAGTGTGTCTTGTAAAGTGTCCCCTCCTCTCCACTTTGATTTGTGGATTAGCCGTCCCTTGCCATTCACATTTCTTTTATTGCCGCATAACCATGCTGGGAAAACACTTAATGAATCTAACATGTAACAGTTTAATAGGATAAAAGCCAATGTGCACACAATGGAAAGATCATGGAAGTCAGTGCACTGTTTCACATGTATAAAAACAACAGTTAGGAAGTAAACTCTCAGTACTCGATATGGCAGCTCTGCATCAGATATGAGGCTCTGCTGACTATTATCTGCAACAGCAAAACTACCAATGCTTTATTATTACATTATGTAATATAGTCTACTGTGCTCAACTTGATATACTTTGAAGCCAGAGGAGAACTTGGCCTGGTGTCAGCTAGAAAACTGGCACTCATTTGTTTTAAACAATGGGACCTGTTTGTGGCCTTGGTTATCCATAATCTTTAAAGAATTCATTTGCATATATTTCATACATTAGGCAGCTGATGTGCTCTGCTCTTTTGCTAAACATAATATCGATGATATGCCGTGCATGAGAGTAAATGTTTTGTAGTAACCTGTTGTTGACTGCCCATATTTCCAAGAATAACTTCTGGCAGCAGTACAGTACAGTAGTACAGTACAGTACAGTAGAACAGGAGTGACCTTTTGGCATTGAACTGTGGCTTAAATGAGTAGTAGAGTTTCTCCAGTCATGAAAAGTAATTATTGAAACTCTCAGGCCTGAACCATCCTTTTGTATATGAGAATCTATAAACACAGTGTTGCTTTCACTAAACAACAGAGGTGGGAAGTAACAATGTATAAATACTGCATTTAACTGCACAATTACTGCACTTAAATAGAGTTTTCATGTATCAGTTGTCTTTTTCTCACAACTTTTTACTTTATCCCTACATTTTACCACAAATATTTCATCTTTCTAAGCAGGCTTGATGCTTTAATTTAAACGCACTTAAGGGGAATTATTGATATTTTTTATTTTGCATCATTGAGCACCAATTTCCCAACATCAAGACTGATTTTAAACCTAAATGGACCGGATGATAAGCCATATTAAAGAGGATTTCTTGGTGTATTTATCAGTGCATATCTCACACAACTGACATAACATGAAGAAAACAATGAAAAAGACAAAAACTATGTAAATGACATAATAAGATGAAGATAATGTAACAAGACAAAAACGATATCAAAGATGCAACAAGACAGAAACAATGCAACAAGATGAAAACGCCTTCAAAGATATAACATAACAAAACAGACAGAGAGGGAGACTCGACCACGGATAAAAGGTGTAGTTCAGTTAGTTTTGCACAGAAACAGGTGTTAGAAATGTCCTTCAGATGTCAAATTTTTACTTTTATACTTTTAAACGTTTCAGGGCCTGGGGTTTTCACTTTTACTTGAGTAAAGAAGTTGAATGAGTGCTTCTTTTTTTTACACAAGTATCTGCACTTCTCTGCTGCCTCTGCTAAACAATATGATACATTTATTGTCATTACACACAGATTAAACATATAGTACATGTGTAACACTTTACACAAACATACGAAACAGTCAGGCAGTTATGACAAGTACGAAAAAAATGTTACGTATCAAAATGAGAAAATTTGAAATGAAAATCCATTTATAACTACGTAACAGCAACCTACTCCTCTTTGTGTTTTTGGTGTTTGGTTTGTTGTTTTGTTCCTTGTTGTGTTTTAGCACAACCCCGCAGGATATCTTTCCCTTCTCCTCCTCTGTATTTGTTGGTGCATGGGATTGCAGCTACAGTACATACGACTGTATGTGTTTCTGAATTTGGAAACAGGTCAGCTTCAGACCTCTGTCTGTGCAAGCCTCTACATGCTGAAGTTACCCAGAAACATCCTCTTGGTCTTTATGTGCAAAAATGTTTTTGTTTACCTTCACAATCTGGATTTCTGCTTCAAAACACAACACATCATATGCTGGGTCTGCTTACTGTAAATTAGACAAGGCAAGTAAATAACAGCTGAGGACAGAAAGTAAAAGGCTTTTTTTTGCATGGTACTAACATCGAATGTGTTAGAGGATCCCTTAAAGTCACTGGGGCCTCCCATTTTGTACATGCACTCTCAGTACTGTAAGGCACTTTGGATAAAAATATCAGGAGTAGCATTATTTGTCAGGACAGAAATAGCCAAGCAGTCAAAGAGGAAAACCAGAACATTGCAGTCACGTCAATTTAAAACATCATCAAGGTTAAATTTCCAGAGGCTGGTGTGTCATTTTCACTCCACAGACCTACATTTTCACCCTGGCCATAGGGGTAGAAACCTTAGACGGGTGGCTGGCAGAGGAATTATTGACCACTCACTCAGACACCCCTGCTGGTTGCCTTGGGTCTAAAATTGGTAGCTCTGTCCTCAGCAGACCTCATTGGAGGTGAGAAATGGCCGTGACCCTCCTGGCAGCACCCAAAAGTCATATTTACACACCAACTCCCCTGAACGCAAAAGGTCAAAAACAAGCCAGCAATGGTTTTGGGCAGAGGTGACCCAGGTAGAGAGGCAGGGGCCAGATAAGACATGGCTGTGATAAGGTGTCTGAATTCAGCAGGATTGATCCGTCGCTGGCTGACTTAAAGTCCACCTTGTATTTTGGCTGACTCCTTCGGTGTTTGCTCCCTATTGGTTTTTCTTCATCCCTGTATCTCCTTCACTTAATGACTGACTTTGTCCTGCTCCACACTTTCTCCACTTTCCTATTTGTTATTCTGTCTTTTATATTCCTCTTTTCTTATCTTCTCTGCCTACCTAATTGTAAACTTTTCACATGTAAAATGCAGTGGATAGCAGGGTGCTGGTATCCCAACAGCTGGAAAAGTGAAGCATGTTAGCCTTAAAGTAAGCTAAGCAGGAATGACTAACATTAAGCTAGCGCTAAGATTAGTGTTCTACCTTTACAGCTTCGGCTTAGGGGAAATATTATCCCTTTCAGAAATGGTTAAATAAATCCATAATGATAAATCCGACACTGAATGTCTTATTTTATCCATTTTCCATTTTGATAACAGTTGTTGTTAGCATGTTGTTAGCCACCAACTGGGAATTTGAAGATGCTTTGGGTTGAGTCTGTTGACCAATCAGAGGCTGTGTTTCTGATCCATAGATGTATTAATAATCAACATGAGATTGACTCTTCAAAATGAAATTTGCAGTGATGCAGCAGTATAAATGTTCAACTGTAAATATTGCATTTTTGTGCAATGTATATGCGCTTGGTGTGATCTTAAATGTGTCTTCAGTGCATTTACGCCTGAGTTTGATATGTTTTACCCTTGTATCACCTCAGATGTGCCAGGAGAAAGAGGAGTCTTAATCAGAGTGTTTGAAATTGTCAAGTTATTGTGTGCTGAAGTGAAGGTAGCCCCTCATACACATAAGCACACTAATCCCTGCCAGACTATCTGGTAAAGCCTTGGGGAATACATCGACACACTGTCACCTCCCCAGCCTCCTGCCCATTCCCTTGATACCTCCAGGTTTTTACAAAAATGATTCGCTTCAGCTCCTTCTGATGAAGTGACAGTAATCTGCTTTTGAGGACAAGCAGGAGCAGACCCTCTGTTGAAGCCTGCGACTCCCTCAGTCACTCAAGTCTACCTACTTCAAGAAATAACATACTTGAACAAACATAGAACATTAGTTGGTTAAAGCCTGAGAGGCGAGTGTACCAAACATCCATTCAGTCCTCTTTCCCCCTGGCCCCGATCCCACCTCTTTATGGTTATGCAGTTAATGTGAACTGGTGTTTCATGGTGAGAAGTAATTAACACCCGATCTGGGACAGGCATCAAATGGACGTGTCTGCTCCTGTCTCACTGTCTGCGTCTCCTCTGGCTGTCTCCTGATGCTTGCTGTTGGGTTGCTCCGATGTTAAGTGTGATTACCAGCTGGCTTCCCCCAGATTGATGAACAGAGGTTCCCCTTGGGGTGTCTGCCTCCTCCTCCTCTTTGCAAACTAGGTCTGGCAGGAAGGGCTGCCCTGCGCCCTGGCAGTTTGACCCCTGTGAGGTTTTAGACACGTGGTAGTGGAGGGGGCTAAGGACCCCCATTCTTACGCCTGAAGGGTTTGAACAGGTTGCAGTTAGCTCATTTAAACGCTGCTCATGCAGGCCGTTAGATGGTCCACGCAGCCTGTTGAGCCATCTGTATGAAGTGTGTATTTGTGAAGCAGGATGTGTTAGAGTGGAATAGTTTCCCAAAACATTTCTGTTTGTGCATACACTATAATTTGAGCCTGTTAGAGCCTTGTGAGGCGATAAACTTTTGAACACTTTGCCAAGATTAAGTGTCTGACAGCCGGCTGGTGAGGAAGGTCACTTGTCTTGTTCTCTGCAACAGGCAATCTGTCCATCAGCAGGAGTGTGTCCTCTTTAAGTTTCCCTGAGTAACGCGCTGAACCCTTTCATGCTTACTCGCTGTATTTACAGTCAGTTCAGTAATTTATGAAAGCAACTATAATTAACCATGTGATTGGGTGTCATTTTTCAATTATTTATTATGTTTCTAATTACCAAAAATAACCAGTCAAAGTTTACTCTTTCAGTGCTCTGATGTCATTTTTGGAAGTTTATTGCTAAACTGTAAAATATCCTGCCTCCATTTACATATCTTTATCACAGGTGTTGTCACAAATGTGAGAGATCATTGCAATATCAGCTGAAATATTGATATTGGATTTTTTGGAATATCTGCATTGGCCCCAAAAACCCAGTATCAGTCAGGCTCTAAAAATTTTATCACTTTTCTGTAATGCTGACTATAAAACCAGGAAAAGACATCAGTTACGCCATATCTCTATGTAACAATATCCAAAATCTAAAATGATATCCAGTCTCATATCACAATATTATACCCATGTATTGCCCTACCATAGTCTACAATGTCAAAAATTGATTTATTTCTGATTTTGCTGCTTCCTCCCACTATTGTTCTTCCCACGAAACCTCACAAGCTCCTCAAACTGCAGCTGCCATTCTGCAAACAAGTGGCACTTACTGTATATGTTTGCTCGCAGTGCTGTATCCGCTTTATTTATTCAGTTACTATATTAAAAGTTAATGTGACTTTGGTTCCAGAATCTTGTTGCTGTCCTGTGAGGAAAAGCTGAATTTAAGGTTCAAAAGGCTGCATACAGAAAAAGTAGAAGCACATGGTAATATTTTCATAAATTAGCAGAGCAGTGACCTTCATAAAATCCGGGTTATGGTAAGAGTCGGACTGTGGCCCAATTACCAGCTTTTACTAATTCACAGCAAACATGCTTTTCCCAGTTGCTGTTTGAGTGTGAAATGGTTCTAAGAAAAATGAGTGGTTTTGTGTTGTAAAAGTTGTTAATCCAATGGTGCTCATAGTGCGCACACACAGAAAGCCCAGAGCAAGATGGCTTGGCCCATTCAGATGATCCCCCACACCCAACCCATCCATTTGCCCCCCCCAACCCACCATTCTGTCCTTTTGTTCCTGCCCTCTCCTCACATACACACCCTCACTCAAACTTTGGGGACATCTGGTATGAGGGGTTAGCTACAGGAGGGGGGAAGAGAAAGGAGGAGAAGAAGGGTAAGACGGGCAAGTGTGAGGGGAGGTACACTGACTCAGCTGCCCTGAGGGGTAGGAGGTGAGAGATGGGGGTCACAAAGAAACATGTGTATGCAGGGTAGTGGGGGGGTTGTTGTCTTAGAGAAAGGGAAGTGGGGAAGCTAAAGAGGAGTAGGCAGATAATTGATGGATGGAAGTAATTGTGTGTAATGCAAGCAAGGAAACATGGGCCTCTGGAAAGGAGGGAGATAGAGACGGAGCCAGTGAATAGAAGTAGAAAGAGGAGGGGGATAAAGAGAGGAAAGAGAATAATGAAGAGAAGGAGTGTGTGAGAAATAGGAGGCTAGGGAGAAAGAGAGAACAGGGAAGGGTACAGAGAGGAGAGGAGACAGGGAGAGAGGGAGGCAGGGGAGGAGAGGGAGGAGGAGGAAAGGGAGGGGGCCTGCTGTTCTGTTGCATCACTCAGCGCTGGCCGGGGTTAAGAAGGAGTAACTACCTGCCTGTCAGGCTGATTGTTCATCCCTATGCATCAGGGGATACGCGTCCCGGTTTATGAGAGATGGCGCAGATCCACTATGTGGGCCACTTAACCACAGAAAATGGCTGCCTGTGCATCTCTGGGAATAAGCAGCACTGCCAGTCTGGGCTTTCTGAGACGATGATGGTTGCTTTGTATGCAGATGATGCCGCTATCTCCGTCACTACAAGACGCTCGGTTTCACGCCATTTTTAGACGTTATTCACATTTCACCCTCTCTGTTTGCAGTTTGGCTCACTGAAATAATTTATTTTGTATTAATAATTTCCCACCACAATAAAACCCCACCATCGAAAAGCCCAATCATAAGGCCTGTTCAGTAATTACAACTCCGACAGGCTTTTCAAACGGCACACTGCCTCATCTTTCAGTGAAATGGAAACAAAGCCGATGTACTCCAGTCTGGATACACAAATTACAGCGTACCAGTGGCGCGTAAAAGAGAAAGAAGACAGAGAGAGAGGCACCAGAGGCAAAATGCATTGAGTTTCCTCTCACTTTCTCACTGTGCATCACAAGCTTGTCTCCCAGACGGGGAAGAAAGGTTTGTCAAGCGCATCACGGTGGAGAGAGTAAAACCTTCCCCAGCCCCTGGGAAGATAGAAGGTGACATTTGTATGTAAATGGAGACAGGCACTCTCCACTGTATTCCAGCTGACAGGAAACAGAGTGGGCAACCTGGCGTTTGCTGTTCTTTTTTCTGAAGTTGAAGATTTAGTTGTTTCTCTGACATGAATTTTTTTGGGGGTAAGATGAATGCAAAAGGGCTGCTTTACAATATGTGGTTATGTGTGTATAGGAAAACAGTTGTGTGCATTTGTCTCACACACATATACATCTTGGGCGTGTTATTCTTAAAGGACCAGTGTATAGGATTTAGTGGCATGTAGCAGTAAGTTTGCACTTTGCAAAAACCTTGTTTCATTCTCGCAGCAAAAAAAAATCTATAGCAGTGGTTCCCAAACTTTTTCTGGCATGCCCCCTTCAAAAGTTATCATCAATCATTAACAATAGATGGGGAAACAACTGATAAAAAAGGATTCAAGATGAATTTTAGTGAAATAAATGTCAGCAAGATAGCATCAGCAAACTCTTGTTTGTTTTATTTTCCCTACATAAATCATATTCATTTAACTTTGTTTTACTCAATATTTCTCCCCTGGTCATCTCAAACAAGATACTTATTTTTTCATTATTCCATAAATAAAAATTAAAGTGTGGAAAAGATTCATGAGTAATTGATTGTTACTGTTTTCAATTATCAGTTAAAAAAATGCACAAAATTTGGAACCCTATTCTGCAAATAAATCCTGTAAACCTTACACACTGGACCTTTTAAGTATTGACCAACACAACAAAGTAGTTGTCAGAGTGCTACCATGAGGTTATTGGATATGTTTTTTGTCCCACGTTGTCCTCTAGGTTTTGCAGATAATTTAGGGCAGAAGAAGAATAAAAAATAATCCGAGTGATTCCAATAGGGCTCCAGCACCTGCAGTGGCTGGACCCCTAATTAACTCTCGAGTCTCAGTGTCAGAGAAGATAATCCTGATTAAAAAGTGATGGAGGCTGGGGGAAGAATGACAACATAGCAATCAGAGCTACCAGCCACGGTTGGGGAGATTAGCACTGGCAGAGGGTGGGGGGCTACCCCCTTGCTGCTGTCACCCTTTTGTTTATGGATCAAATCCATGGCAGAATGATGCTTTTGGAGAATTTTTATTCCATCTGTTTTTTGTTCCAGGGGAAAGATTGTCTGGGATACTCAACTGCTTCATATTTCTTTTGCGATGTTAGTAGTGGTTTGTGAGATGAGATCAGAGTAGCCGATTGTGAGCCCATTCACTAATTTGACTCATTTTTAATGTAGAAATAGACCAATCTCAAAAGGTGCTTGACATATTGCAACAATGTCATTTGATTTTGGCTGTAGAGATGTTCGGCCAGGTGGTCCCTAGACAATGAGACAGCTGACTTGGCGTCTCAGACAAGTTTTCAGGAGCGGCATGTCAAGCGGGTCAGTATGAAGACTCATCAACCCCCTGCTGTGAGAGGGTCACTGCTAACCAGTCAAATCAGCACTCTGGGTTCCCCAACTCATCCGGGATGTCCCAGTTGGTATAAAGCATGTTTGACATTCTGACTGTTTTACAACATGGGTGGTGGAATGAGCTGATTTGTCCGGCTACACTTGGTGGGTGTCCTGCCATTGTAACCATACAGTCTCAGTTATCCCTGCAATAGCAAGTTTTCGTCATCAACAGCCACGAGTCTTGTGGGAACGTCTTGGATACTGAACCGCTACCTGCACATTCTAAGAGTGTTGTGTGAATCCCTCCAGTATGAAGTGTAAAATGTAAGCAGTCACCTGTTAGTTTATCTGGTGAACGAGGGAATTGGGCAAGCAGAGTAGGAGTAAAGTAGATGGATTTTTTAAAGGGAAATAAATAAGGCTGTTATCAGAGTCTGTCTATTTGCTGCTGATACGGGGAGATAGTGTTGACACAGAGGGAAGCGAGGAGCCAGCGCGCTCTGATTATGCTTGCAGCAGCCTGATGCCACCAAGTGGGAACGAGACGAGAAATACACTTCAGAGATAGGGAGGCATCATATACTGTATAGGTAGATGAAGACAGCAAGAACAGTGTCAGGAAGCAGAAAGAGAATCTTACTTGACAAATCTAAACACAGTTGCAAAAAGCACTAGATAAATTCAATCGGAACACATTATCCTTGGATAAAGTCTTTCAGAAAACAGGATATCTAGTGGTAAGAGTTACAATGGCATATTTGAATGTTTGATCCCAGCGATGCCCAGTGAGTGTCCTTCAGCTAAAAGCACCATCTGCAGTATTTGCATGCTCATTATAAGTTATTCTAAATAAAAGTCAGCTACAAAGCTAAAATGGGAGCACAGAGCTCAGGAAGTAAAGTCAGGCAAGGATACTCCCTGCCCACTGCTGTGATTCAGTCTTTTAGCCAAAGGGATGGGTGAGGACTATTTGGAGATAAATTCATCTCCCCCCGAAGGCAGCCCCGATGACATTTGTCATCTTACAGCCCCCAATCTGTAGTCTCATCAGGGGGGAGGTAGGGCTAAAAACACTGGGACAGAAGGGAAGACAAAAGCAGGTCTGGCATGGAAATGGGGGTTGCTGTTCACAGCCCCACCGTACTTGCCCTTGGGTTACTGTGGTGTAAAACGAGGGACAGACAGAAACAATGAAAGCAGAGAGGACAGGGAGAGAGTTGCAAGAAGTGAGAGAGAGAAAGAGAGAGGAGGAGGAGGAGGAGATCAGGCAGGAGGGAAATGGAGACTGGGGCTTAGAAACAGGAGGTAGATGGGAAGCAGAGGGTCCCCCATTTTCATGGAGATAAAGGAGCGCTAATGAATTTGAACCAGTGCCCTCCAGGGATATACCATAAGGGCAAAACTAGGAAGGAGCAGATTGGGGTTTAGTGGCTTTTTAAACTACAGCCAAACTGTCTTTTAGAGACACAGGGGTGCTCCCAATTCTGCAGTCAATAAGATGATCGACGCTCCGCTTGCCAACTGCTGCGAGTGAGGCCTGTGCCAGGGCTCGGAGAGGATTTGATGCCAGAGGAGATATGCCTAACTGACCAGGCTAGGACCACTATTCCAGCCAACAAGATCATTTATGTGCCCATCTAACTCAGTTTTAGTTACCTCGTTTGCACCGCACTGGCTGTGCTGATTGTATGGTAACAGTATGAGGTATATTGTGGTAAACTGTAGTTTGGACCTGTGTGAATCAAGCCCCCTTTTCCATACACTGGTGCTGGCTTGGCTTGACTCAGTTTAACTTGGCACATCAGCTCAGCACAACGGGGATTTGCGTCAGTGCTACCCACTTAAAGGTGTGTCTTTTAAACAATTGTCTTGAGTCAAACGGCTGTAAAATGATGAATAAATATTTAAAAGCTTTAATTATTAAGCAGAAAATTCAGGAAAGGTTGGGTTTTCATCAGCTAAATGCAACTCCTAGCAAGCATAAAACAGTAACAGCAACCAGCTTGGACTGGGTCAGGCTGCGTTTTGGTCTCATGCTGGAGATGGTCCATCTCGGGCACGACTTGGCACAGCCCGTTGCATTATAAGTGGTAATGGAAATGCAAATTAGTGCGGCATGATTTGACTTGGTGTGGCCAAAAGTGCAAATGGAAAAGAAACATCAAAGGTGCAAAACACTACCAATGTTGAAGGTGAAGGAGTTTGTTTTCTTCTGTTACACACTGGATAAACTGTGGTACAAAGACTCCTGGGGTCTCATTTTAAGAATTGATGCATTCATTGTAGTATAAAATGCTTTGGATAAGTGTCCACCAAAGGACAGATTTTATCTCTCATATGTGTGCAGTTCTCGCAAATAACCCCATTAAATGATCAGTTTTGCTTTATACAATGATTGAGGTCTTGGTCAACCACAAAGCTAACATTTAGCAATGTTTTTTGAGCACCAAGGACTCTGAGTTTGCCTGGAGCCTGCACCTACATACCTTATCTATCATTTTTACAACGTGTTGTTTTACAACACAGAGAGACCAACCACTGCCTGTGGCATCTACCCCCATGTGGAGGTAATGGTCTGGCCCCCAGGCTGTGAGCCTAGCCAGTTAATAATGAAGTGGGCCCCTCCATTGTAAATCACAGAGGGGTCTTGTTTGGCTGACGCCTTTGGGAGAATTGCATGGGAATGGCATGTGTTACGAAGGGCAGCCTGGCTTTAGAGCAGGCAGACACTCGAAGAAAGAAAGAAGGCAGCTTTGTACATGATGGATGGTGGCCTTTGCCTCTGTTTGTGTCATATGGGATCTGAATATTAAAAGGGAACTGAGGAGATGAGACATGAGCCTGGGTGTCATATTTATGTTCAGTCAAAGGCCGTTTGTTATGTTTTATTCTTCTGGGGTGTAGGCGCTTTCATCCAAAGTGCGAAATGGGTGAAAAACTTTTTGACCCCGTGCAGCTCCCAAGACAGGCTTGTGAACTTGGTAAAGCTGGTTGAAAAGACATATGTTTCGCAGAAGAACTGATATGTTAAATTTTAAAATGTTGGCATTTAGATGATAAGCTTACGCAGAGTGACTTGGACTGAAATTGTCAGAAGAGAAAAATGTCTCATTTTAAATCACTAACACAAGCAAGCAAGTAAAGCTCCTTTTACACTAGACAAAAAACCCACCAACACCCATTAACATCTGGGTTTGCACCCACTTGAAGGTGTGTATTTAACTGATGCATGCTTGTCTGAACAGTGCATAAAAAATGTATTACTTATAATACTTGACAACAAAAGTCCCATGTGAGTTTGTTATCGTAAAGATTTTATTATGAAGCAGAAACACTGGGAAATGATTTCATCTTAGTAACTTAACACGACTCCTATCCAGCTGAAAGTGAGCACAAAACAGTAAAATAAGGCAGATATCCGAAAGTACAAACAGTGACGCAGGACAAAAACTAAACTTCAAACCACAGAGAATCAATTAGAAGCTACAAAGGCACTGAGAGCTGAACACAGGCTTTTAAAAAACTCTTTCTCTCTGCTCTCCTGCACAGACAAGAGTTGAGTCTCAGCTTTCCAGTGCACATCAGATAAAAACAGAAATGGCAATGGGAAAAGTGTCAATTGCCTATATTTAGCAGGTTTTGCCAAGTTTAAAAATGTGCATTTAAGTGCTAATTTTGGTGTAAAAACAATATATAACAAGTGCAAGAATCAATTATGTTGGTTTAACAATGTGACATATCTTTTTTTGGCCATAGAGTTATTTATAATAGTGGTGTAGTAGGGAAAGAAATAAATGCTGAGAAGAGAGGTGGGAAGGTGATTTTTTTTCTGTATGCAATAAGCAGTAACTTTAACCTATTTGGATGAAATTTCAAGTGTAACAATTTTGTCTAAAATGCCTCTTGCACACTGACAGCCAACCTTAAGCCTCTCAGGCAGAGTGGAGTTGAACATAGTATGTCTGAAAAAAGAAGCCAGGAGGAACCTTGAGGAACCTGGGCCTTTCTTTGAAGTCAGCTATTTTGCTTCAGTTCGAGTGCGTCACTCACTTCAAAGCAGGAATTTCACACAAAATGTACTGATTTTTCCTCCCTCCTCTTCTTTGTGTAGCATTTACAGCACATAAAACAGGTCTGGGGGAGACTTTGTCAGAGGGTACCGGTAACCTAAGATGACTCTGTCTATGTGTATGTGTGTGAGTGTGTTTTTGACAGCTTGCGGGGCCGGAATAGCTGTGTGTGTGATCTTGTGCCTATCCACATAAAGAGGCCTGCAGATGATGCTCGATGGTGGTCCGAGGCTTTGCTTTTGTTAACTAGATGGAATCCAGAGAGCGTCAGCCGCATGTGGAGTCATAGCTAGATAGTTCTGACCCCTGTGGTTTATGGTTAAAGCCCGGGATTTGAATGTGGTTGATGAGTAAGACTCTTCACTAGTTGAAATTGGCGGCCTTGCTAAAAAAAAAAAAGTTACCAAAGCCACCATATCTGCTTCAAATTCACATTCCAAGTCTGTGCAAAACAAATATGCACCAATTACAACGCAACTTCCCGTGTGCTAATGACTTTGATGTCAATGAGATTAAAGTCATGCACGGTGAAAAATGGAAGGCATGCCATGGGAAATGAGCTTTTGCTTGTGTGCGCTGAGTTCAGTTGTGTTTGCACAGAGGGGTTTTAGTGGTTATTAGCCTGTTCAAGCACCTTTAATTTTTTTCTGCCATGATTGTAATTGGAACCTCTACTTGATGCTTTCCACTTAAATAGCTGGAGCCAGCACTGGCACACAAGCTTGTAAACAGATGAGGGTCCTCTCCACTAACCGCAGCAGCGTTGGGTGTGTATATGTGTGTGCATGTTCACACACATTACACATACTCTACTGTCTGCTTGCGTCTGTATTAGTTTGTGATTGTGGACATAATTTGTAACAGCAACCGTCTGTGCATGTGAAATTGTGTGTACAATTCACAGCTGCAACCCTGTGTTTATGTGTGTCTGTAGCCTCTTTTACACTGGACAAAAAACCCACTAACACACACTAACATCTGGCTTTTGTCTTCAATTGGAAAGGGTACAATCGGTATTCACTCCTGGGTCAAATGACTCTGCACTAGTCACAGCTCCGGCTTTGATCGGCAGTGATGTAAACATGACACCCAGGTGGATGCACCATTTTTGCCCCTTTTCAGCAGAAGCAGTGTCGGTTTGTTGCCTCTTTTGCCCCTTTTTATACACGGTTTTCTTGACTTGACTCTTTTTTACTGGGGGCGTCAACCCAGGACAGCAGATATTGAACCCGCTTAAAGGTGGGTGTTTATGAAGTACTCGTCTTTAGTTGAGTGTGTGAAGGGTGGATAAGCATTTTATTTCCTATAGATTCTTCACAATAAAAGTCCCCTGATATTTTGTTATCTAAAAGCTCTTATTATGAAGGAGCAAAATCAGGAAATGTGTTTTCATGTGCAGCAACTTAACAGGATTTCTCATACATCTGAAAGTAAAATAAAGCAGGGAACGTAAACAGGACATAAGAATAGCGACACAGGAAACCTCAAATATTCTCTCTGCTGTCTTGCATGGAAATGAGTTGAATCTCAGCTTTCCAGCGCACATCAGGAAAAAAAATCAAAAGGGCAAATGGGTCTACTGGCAATGGAGCATGGGTCACAGATTTTAATTACTATTATTATTATTATTATTATTATTTTTAAATATTTCAGCTACAATTAACAAACCTGGCTATACACGCTAATTGTAGTGTGGTATAACAGCATGCGTGTGTTTGGCTGAACAGTGACATGCTTTCCCTTTTCCAAACATCAGTGGTGAACAATGGAGAATTGTGTTGTGTTCATCTGTTGGGGTCAGAGAGTGGAGAACCACTTTGGGGCAAGCTATCCATCAGCTTCCAGAATAGTCTCACATGTGATTCTCCCACAGCCCCATCACATTCCCCCATATATACCTACCACCACCAGGCACACCGTGCTGCACCCCCACACACAAGTCTTATTCCGAAGGTGACTTTGGCCCCTGGTCCACTTGGCTTCAATTTATCTGCTGGCCAAACAACAGTGTAATTGACTCTCGAATAACAAACAGGAGGATGCTTTGCCCTTCAACAACCACGCAAGCTACAACACAATTTAAAATCTTCTTTTGTTCATTTTTGACAATGCAGATTGGATCTGATGTGCTTAAGATGTTTTAGAGAGTTCAAATTCTTGCCCACAAGCAGGCAGTGTGCTCCAAAGTACCCCCCCCCCCCCCCCCCCCCCCCCCCCCCCCA
>JAJHUR010073576.1:29922-63827 GCA_027495735.1 Lutjanus campechanus
TACCCAGAGTCCATGATCTTGCTTGATCTGAGTCGGTGCAGGATGTTAGCTAAGGCGATTGCATGCACTTGACCTGTTGGCGCGGGCGGCGTGGGCACACAACACTGGGTGCTGCTGAGACAGGAGGGAGGGATGAAGCGAGGGAGGGATAGGAATGCAGATATATGTGTGTCTACAAGCGGGCTGCTTTTCTACTCGGAATGAAGGAGAGATAGATGGAGGCAGGGAGTAGGAGGAAGAGGCGGAGGAGGAGGAGCGGTAGATGCGAGGATTCCTCCGAGACCAAGTCTGCCAGCCCTGTCAAGGAGAAGACTGGAGAGGGAGGAAGAGAGAGCATGAAAACAGGAGGGGAGGAAGCTTGTGAGTGAGAAGAGAGAGAGCAAATTAGACAGGGCGAGGGAGAAAAGGAGAAATTGACAAGGAATCATAATTACAGTGATGGTGAGCCAAAGTTAGCCAAAAGAATCTACTACTCCTCATTTGACGGACCTAATATATTGACCTATCGTTTGATGTGGGCCTCATCAGATTTTAATGATGCTCCACTTTGCCAGTGGGCAATTGTGTACCACTCTCAGATTAGCATGTCAGCGTATTGCAGGGTAGGGCGTTGGAAGGACATGGCCGGATACCCCACAAGAGAAGCCGTCCCCCCTTCTCAACTCTCTTTTCTTTCCCCTTTTATCCCTCCCTCACTATTGAGGGATGAAACAATATGAGTGAAAAGCTCTACAGATGTAATCTTCCCTTATAGCCTATTCAATGACAGAGTCTTTCCCCCTCATTTCAGGCCTAATGTATTACATCCACCCATTTCTACCTCGGCTCCCCCCTCACTGCTTACCGTGCCTCGATTGCAGTTGCTGCCTTTGGATGACCTCTGTGGTGGGTGAAAATGGGCTGAAGGCCACAGATGGAAATAGTATCAGCTGATAAAGGCGACAGGTGATCTGCGGTGCTATATGCAGTTGAGGCGAGATTTGATTTCTTCCTGCCTGCACCTGATTCAGAGGTTGCCTTTGGACTATTAGGGGCCTTTTTGATTCTGTTTGAACTCTTCTCTCAAGTAAACATGGCAGCATGGTGCAGTATCATTTGCCTTGTCAGGACGTGTTTTTTATCATTTTCTGGGGTGATGTCATGCTGGGTTGTAGTGTTGTTGACACCAGGTGAATTATCTTCCCCTCTGCTTTCATCTTTTAGCAGCACCCGACTCATCACCTGGCACTCCACAAGAAATCAGATGACACCTCTTGATGTTAGCTTTGGTTTCTTCATTCCTGCCAGGAA
The DNA here is from genome assembly GCA_027495735.1 of Lutjanus campechanus. Taxonomy (NCBI): domain Eukaryota; kingdom Metazoa; phylum Chordata; class Actinopteri; order Lutjaniformes; family Lutjanidae; genus Lutjanus; species Lutjanus campechanus. Next base: position 31,213 of record JAJHUR010073576.1, read on the forward strand.
ATGTCAGACTAGCTTTCATTCGACATGATGTGCTGCCGCCACCAAGCTCCTTCTCCGCCTCTCTTTCCTCCCTCAAATTGGCCTGTGGTGGCGGGTACTGGCAAGTTAAGCACGATGGGTAATGTAGTTTGTGGATCCTCACTGCTCATATCAGTCCCAGCATTGACGATCCATAACGGCACACTGGCAGTGACTGTCACCTGACGCTGTCATCTTGTCCTTCACACGTCAGCTCAAATTTCACGGCAGACCGCAGTTTTGACAAACAGGGACTTAACACTGTCGAACAAGTCAGTCCCTCAGAGAAGGCCGTTGATTGGATTAGCATCGTGACATTGCTGTTGATGTCTTCGGGAAGACGATGGAACCCCTTTGAAGACGCCCAGTGCAAACAGCTGTTGACAATTTCAGGGTTGCTTGTGACTGGAATGTTGTTGAGCTGTGGCGTGGCGGCATTTTCTGAAGCTAACCTTGCTATGTTCACACCCTCGTCCCTTTCGACTAACAGCATCTCAAAAGGCTTGTGGCACTCTGCCGCATTGTAGCGTGGTATCCAAGAAGAATCGACCCCACTTGCCAGTACAACCCTTCGTGTGGCGATGTTTTTATTTGGTTTTGGTACTCCAGTTGTCACGTTGAGGCTCCAACCACTGTCACATGGTCCTCAGATGTAGGTCTTAAAGCACAGAGACTTTTTTTGGGCTGTAAGCCAGTGTGAGTCAAAACTGGATAATGACAGTGACCAGACTGAAGCGAGACGTAGGAAGGTTTTTTTGTTCTATTCAGAGCTGTGGGTGAGTAAACTTGGGCACATTCAAATCCCACACAATGTAAAGCACTCCGTGCATAAAGTTGCTTCCCATGGGGAAAGAGCCATACTCTTTCCCCATGGGCTGTGGTATTATTCCGACATTGTGAAAGACTTCTGTCTCCATTTCTTTTATTTAGCCAGGAAGATACAGACTGTTTTTAAGCACCATCTGACTTGATTTATCCAGTTTCAAATATTGCCTCCTGGGAGTCTATCCTGTTAGATGCACGGATACTTTTTTCCAAAATAAAATGTATTTTAGTTCAACATGGGGACACCAAAGAACAGTCACATTGAAATATGGTAAACAAAAAAGAAGAGTAACTCTTGACATTAACAGGTCACAGCAGACAGACATGATGGAGCACCAGACACTCTACCAAAGCAGTTGGGGGTTCATTCTCTTGCTCAAAAGAATGTGAGTTGTTATGGTGGTAGGGTCACGTTTGCTGCACCTTGTAAGTAAATCAACCAGTCAGCAAATGCCAGTGTTGAAGTCAGGACCACCTGAACCGAGACCAGATCATGACTAAGACCAAGAGTGTATTGAGATCGAGACAAGACTAAGACTTTGAGCAGCTGAGACCAAGTCAAGGCCAAGACCAAGGCATGGCAAGACTGAGTCGAGATAGCGTTCTGTAGCCAGTAAGTGTAACAGAAACTTCAAATTAGAAAGGTTATTGGTCGCATTTGAGGCAGGATGTTTTACATCCAATCAATGATAACAAATGAATCAGACAAAGCACAATGACAATGTCTTGAGGGGTCATTAAATAAATTCCTGAGTCCTCTTTGACACCAGGACAAGACTGAGTAAAAATGTGGTCATTATGAAGACGAATCCAACAGGTCTCGAGACAAAGACTGATCACAAGTACTACAACACAAGCAGGTGCTCTCATCCTAAACTTACTTCACCTTGTCTAAAACAACAGCTGACTGTTCTGTTGCATTTAGCATGCAAACCTGCACATTAACTGGTGAAAAGTAGCATAAATGGACACATTGTTATCGCAGTTTTATTGCATCTAATGAAACTGGATAAAATAGTGCTACAATTTTGCAGTAGTAACTTAATACTACCACATTTTTTGACGCAAAAGAGCAGGGAATGGCCCACGTGAATCAAGGCAGGCACCGCCAGGGAGAAATAAAGTTATATTTTTGGACCAATAACAGCTTAAAGAGTCAGGGAGAGAAAAACAGCTTTAATGTAGAGGCCTTTGTTGCCTTTAATGTCATCTTATGCTCCTATAAAGATGCCAGAGTGTGGCGGGATGGTGAATTCTGGATACATTTGTTTGGAGTTTTTATACCCTGCAGTCATAATGTTTTAATTTGGCTCCAGCCCCCCCAGTTGTGAAATTTCCGTGGCCTGCTGCCGCGTAAACAAAACACATTTAGCATAATTGCACCTTTGGTGTAGGCCTCTCTTCAAGGCAAGGTATTGATTTTCTCTCTCCCTCTGTCTCTGCTCTTTGTTTTTCTTCTCTCAGCTTTATTTTCCCTTTTTGCATTCCTCGGCCGGAGCTCACTCTCTCTTTTTTCTTTCTCTCCACATACCCCTGCCCTCCCCCGTCACTCGTTCTGCCTTTCATGGATGGTGCTCAAGTAGAAAAATGGTAACAAGAATGCCATTCGATTACAGTAGCCAAAATAATGTGCACCTTAATGACACAGAAAGCCCGGCTGCCAGCCAGTCGATCTCTCAGTTTCATGTTGAAGTTGCAGCTGCTGAATCGAGTACTGTTCTCAGTTCAGGATGCAAAAAGATCATGCTAAAAACAACACTTGTAGCTGTGATTTATCGTGTTGATTTCTTAAAGGATGCAAAAGCAGCTCTGCAGCATGTGGGAGGAATCCTGTGCAGACGGCTTCCTCTCTGAAATTGGAGAAGAGTACAGTGGAGCTCTGCCACACAGATGCACATAGTTCACAGACCTACTAGCAAATGTCCTATATATCCTTATATATTTTAACTATACAGTAGGCTTGTGAGAATATACATGTTTTATAGGACCAGTGAACTTGCAGATTGAAAACCCCTCATCTTACTCATCCTTACAAGGGCTACCAACCATGGCGGCTGCAAAACTCATGTAAAATGCAAAAGTTGTATTAGTGTTGTCACAATAATGGAATTTCCAGCTTTGATACAATACCTTGAAAAGTATCGATATTTGATAACATTTTTGATACCTCTTGACACATTAAGGGCAAAATATGAATGAATACTTATGAATGTTATATTCCATTATATTCCATTATTCTGCCAATAAATCCCTGTAGATATTACACACTGGACCTGTAATTTATTTGTGCAGCAATAAAACTGAAAGGAAATAATATAAATGGATGCATGGGCTAAAAGTCAAAACTTTATCCTCTACCATACAACATACTGTGTTCAGTCTTCACCAGCTGGTCAAAGACTTGCTGTGCTTCTCAGTCCCTCCCCCAGCTCACCGGCCGCTATCTCACCGTCTTATCATCATGGATAACTTCCACCCTCTTTAATTAACAAGCAGCGGCCAGAACATCCAGAACATCTCCAATGCTTTAACGGTGATCAAAGAGCAGAGGATCGGTGGCCATTACTGTCTGCGTCTCACCTCAAGTCTTTTTCCAGCTCTCTTTTGATAGATCTCAAACAATTTCTGTCTTTCTCTCCTCTGTGAGAAATTGACAAGGTTGCACTTTCCGAGCTTGTTTTGTTATTTCTTTGCACCTTTCTATAGCGCAGATGTAGTGCAAACATCTCCCAAACTTTGTCTGAATTGACACAGAATATCAAATAGCTCAAAGGGAGGCGACGGCAGGATGCCAACTTATGGAAGTTAATGGAAAAGTCAGGGAATTTTACATCGGGGCCACAATAGAAACTCTGGTGCTGCAAAAACTTTTGGAGATAATTCATCAAATTTTAACCTGCAGCTTTAACTTCAACTGAGACCCAGTGTGTTGCTGACGGTCTTGGTTGACGACAGTTTTTGCTCTTTTCCTTTGATTTTCAAGGTTTGAAAGAGACTTATTGCAATCCATTTTGTCGGGCTGGAGGGAAAGGTTACCTGCAGTGTGTATGTCCCTTGGACTGATTTCCATAGTGCACCTGTCATTTCCTTGCCTCTTGGATGTAAAGTGGACATTGAGTGGTGCCAGTGGAGATCGAATATTGGTTGTAGTCTTTTCGTGTAAATTTCCAGCCTCTCATGAATTTTTTATTCGTGGAGAGAGGGGAGAGATTGAGGCAAAAAGAGGGGATGTCGGTGGATATGAAATAGCTGTGTACAGTGCCTGCGCTTGTGTTGATCTTTCATGGTGTCTCTGTGTCAATTTTCTTCTTTCTCTCTCTGTTCCACTGTGAATTTTATGTTGAATTCAATCTGGCTTGTTGGGCAAACATGCCAAAAAAGATTTCCAATGTAATAGTAGCTTCTTTCTCTCTGTGTCTTGTTCTTTTCAGGCTTCTCTCAGCTCTACTGTATGTAAGCCGCAATAGGCAATTTGAACATACAGAATGCAACACTTCCGCCTCTCTCTTTGCTGCCTCATATCACCCCGCTAAGCCCCTCCCACCAAAGATGCGCACGTATTTTGCTGGGCTTGAAGCTGAACATTAAGCCTTGTCAAGTGTTGTAACTAACTAGCAACATTCAGCACTAGGTTACGTGTGTCCAACAGGCAAAGAGGCTCTCAGGAAGAGACATAATACAGCTGTGTGTCTGAAAAAATATATGCTACTCTTTATTTACACAAAAGTATGTTGAACAGTGGTGCACATTTGTGATTTCAGACACAGCGACATTGAACCCAGATGACCCTTGTTTGTATAGCGTCATTGTGATTGGTTAATTACATGTTAACCCTATTTGATTCAGACCAGACCCGGTTTAAATAAATTAATTAACTGATTAAATAAATACAAAGGGGCAGGTACTCACAGACACACAGGAACCCTTCAATTAAATATTGGAAGTGACTGCAATGGCCAAAATTAATTATTTCAGTCAAAATGAAAGTAAAATTGCATATCTTATGGCTTTAACGTCAGTATAAAAAGGTATTAAAAACCTATACACCTTTGATACCAAAACTAACCATATTTCTTTTCAGCAAATGTATCTGCTGTGATATATTTATTTAAACAATTTTACTTTGGGATCAGCATGTGTAAAACACAGAAATCCTTTCAGAATTCTTATTTAATATTTACATATTTAAATACTTAAAGCCTACCAAAATAACTGGTAAATTGAGGGGGTGATAGAAAAAAAAACCCAGACAGAAATGACCTCCTATCTTCTTCTTGTCTTATCTATCGTGCATGTGTTCTGTGCTGCCTTCTTGGCTTCTAGTCTGGCTGCGATTCAAGACCTCCTGCCTGGATTAACCTCAAAACAATGTAGCAGAGAGGCTGTCCCCCCCCTCCAGACACCACTTACACGGATACACACATGCATATGGCCAATTATCCCCAGCCTATTACAACAATTTTTATCCCTCCTCTCTGTGTCTAATATCCTTTTTATACATGGTGCTGGATGGGTCTGCTGAATGTGCGTTCAGCCCACATTTTGATGCATTCTCAGTGGACTCAGGGTTTCTGCAGGTCCTTAAAAAGTCTTAAAAATCTAAAATCCAAATATTTGAATTTTAAGACTTAAATACAATTTGACAGGTCTTAAAAAATGTCTGAATTTTGAAGTTAGTTTTACTTTGTTAGTTGGATTTTGGAGAAAAAAAATTATGTTGATAATGCTGTAACAACAACAACAAACACTGAACCAATAACCACAAATGCAATGATGTGCATGTACTTTTTTTTGCCAGTATGGCTATGAAATTACACTTGTATTGATCTAAAAAAAAAGGTCTAATTGACATTACTTGTTTTATTGTTTTTAGTACGTCCTGGTCCTTACCATTTATTTCTATTTTATTTTGTTTGTCAGGTTTTCTTTTCTTTTGTAAAGCACTTTTAATTTAAACAAGCACAACTTTTAATGCAAACATGTGACACAAGTTGACCCATTCATAATGGCCACTGGCATTTCACCGTGATGTAAACACACTTTCTGAGAGGCATACGGACACACATCTTGTGCAATGATTCGCACAGGTTGACTTGCGCTCTATAACATGGGTTTTATTTCTTGATGTAAAATTGTTTCATGTACACAGCCTCTAGATGGTTGACCACAGGTCACTCAAGTACAAGTTGGTACATGTACAAGCTGTCTGTTATTCCCCCTTCGTTTGAATGGACGCACTTACACACTCGCCTCTGAATGTCATGCTTATGTAATGTAATGTTGCCAAGTGTATTATCATACATAAGACATGCTTACAAGAAAACGCGTGTATACCCTCTGTGCATACACGCTCTAATGAGTCCATGTACGTACTCAAAGTGTACCACTGTACCTTCTGTAAGTACACTAATTTGCACACAGCAACTTGACGTGTGGTGTGTGTGTGTGTGTGTGTGTGTGTGTGTGTGTGTGTGTGTGTGTGTGTGTGTGTGTGTGTGAGAGAGAGAGAGACAGAAAGAAAGAAAGAGGCAGTCAGGAAGTCATTGAGGGCCCCTCAAGTCTGGAGGAATGCAGAATGAGGGGGATGGTGAACAGAGAGGGAGAGACTTGGAGGAGTGGGGTGTGGTTCTCCGAATTGGAGGACACACACACACACACACACGCTCTACAGGCTACTATATTTTTACAGTATGAATAGTCTCTCACAGATGTTCACTGTTTATATGGCCCTCATCAGCTCCGATTCAACCTTCCCTGTGAGCAGCTGCACACGTGCACGCGTACGCTAACAGGCTGGAATTTGCTATTTTTAGTCACAGCCCTGGGTGATGAGGAAGCTAAGAGTGCAGCAACAGGCAGAATATAGTCTTTTCTTAAAAAAAAAAAGTCACCCATTTGCACTTTTCTCTGTTCATCTAACACCTTCCCCTCGTTCCTCCATGCCTGCCTGCCCGACTGGATATAATATTCATCATGTAAGCCGATATGGGAAGGGGTTCCAAAATGAGGCCCAAGCCCTTCCTCACCTGCTTTGGATAATACAGGCGACAGAAAGAAAACTCTCATATCAGCATTCTTTTACACCACACACCCTTCAAAAAATGTCTAACACTGACTTTTTACTGCCACTGTCTTGTTCATTGTTCATGCGTAGTGGTTTTATCTTCAGTTGAAACCAGGTGGCAGTGACAGTAAGAGCACAGGATTCAATCTGTATATATTTTTTAAGGCTGATGCCAATATTAGTGCTTTTGACTGAGGATTTGACTCTGTAAAACGCCAAAGAAAACATAATGTGACACTAAACCTCTGTTTTAGCAGACACCTCCAGGGGGTTAAAAATGAAGCCAGCGCAGAAGTGCCAAAAACTGCATTTCCTCGAATGGCCACTTGAGGCTGGTCTGAGTCCATTCCCATACACCCAAACTTTAGACAAGAAATAAACATATTCACACCCTGTTACAAAAAGTGTTTTTGGTCTCAAAATCTAATTCCCCCCTTATGACAACTATGTGGGGGTGAATATTTATGTAACTCTCAGGTTTAAGTTAAATTAAGGCTAAAAGATATGCCCAACTGACCCTTCCTAAGCCCCATCCCTTTTTGCTCTTTGCTCCAATAACCGCTGGATAAACTCTGTACCTCAGGCAACTTTTTCCTTTTCCTGCAAAACAACATACAGGTAAGTTAGCTAAGGTTAGCAAAACACTCACCAACTAGCTAGCTAATGATTGACGTGGATTAACTAGATAGTTAGCTAACATTTTGCTAATATAAGCTAACCTAAGTTGTGAATATATGCTTTTACAGATCCTCCAGCACCTTCTTGTAACCATCTTAAAAAAATGTTTTTCTTTTCAACATAGACAAGCCTAGTATAGTGCAGGAGCCCAAGTACAGGAAACAGGAAAAGAAAGTTTACTGTGGTACCAAGCTTGATCAATTGTCATTGGAGCATTGGTGAGAAAAGGGGTGGGGCTTATAAAAGCTAAATTAGGATGTACCCGCTTTGAGTGACAGGTACTGTCACAGATGGCTAGCCGCTAATTGGCCGCTTAATTTGGTAGCCTCAGCTCTGCTCACGCTCCACTTTGCCCATTTTTGGATTAGCCGGGAGTTCGCGGAGTCAGACACTGTCAAGATGGCGACGGCCACAAACCACAACCTGTGGGTGATGTCACAGAGGGTCCATCCACACTATTTATTATGTTATACTATGAGCTTTGCAAGCTATCACATTAAAATGCCGGACTAGACATGGAGAGTACTGCCTGGTTGATATTTTTAAAAGGTTAACAGTGCAACAAAGCAATGGCAGTATCTGTTTTCTATCCATCCATGACATGGGGTTACTCTAAATTAGGGCGCTACCAATTTCTGGGGTACAGTATCCCAACTAGAATTTTGGGGGTGATGCAAAGGCTGATTTTCAATGGACATGTTTCTCCTGACATGCTATTTCCACATGTCCAGTTATTCAGCTAAATGTCCAAAGCTCAGCAGCACTAAACTAATGAAGAAATGTGTGTTTTCAGTGTTTTGAATTTCAATGAGAGTCAGATGCGTACTGATCGGAGGGGGCGTGGGGGTGGGGTTAGTTAAAATTGATTTTCAGCTGAGTAAAAGCAGTTGCATGAGAGCGAATGAGCGGGTACAGGCACACACTCTCTCACACACACACACACACACACACACACACACACACACACACTCAAACGTCAGCAAGAATATGCCGGCACGTATGCACAATCACACACACTTCCACTCACCTAGACTACTCACACACTCTCCTGTATTCAGGAGGAAGGTTAATTGAAGGTTATAACTGGGGAGCTGAAGACGAGAGGCTTTCAATGGTAACGTGCGTGCATGTGTGTACGTGTGTGTGTGTGTGTGTGTGTGTGTGTGTGTGTGTTTTACCCCCTTTGCTTGCCCTGACCTCCCCACTCCCCATTTCTTCTTTTTTTTTTTCTCTCACTCTCTCTGTCCTCATCCAAAGCCCAGTTAAAATGTGCAGCCATGCAGATACCTACAATCTCATTAATTCAACCCATCGGCTATACTGCAGTGCTAGCGCTCCCTGTCTCTCTCCCCCTCTCCTTCTACCATATGCAAACACTTCCTCTAAAAGGTTAATATAATCTGCCGCTGCTGAGGTTAACTATCTGTGGAAACACTCTAAGAAATGATGTGTCAACACATCTCCCTGCCTTAAATTTCATTTCTTTAAGCCCACGAATCTATTCATCTCTATACATTTTCAGAAGTGTGATATATGATGTTCTTGCTTGGTATTTAAAGCAGATTGATTTATTACATTATTTAAAACTGTGGTATTATACTAATTAAAGTCTGCAAGTGATAAAGGTTATCAAACACATTCTCACTCCCAACTTGTCAAATTTGGCAGCTTGGTCAGTGTCCCTACACTTTAAACTATGATGCTGTAAGTACTGTGCAGGGCTGTGCAGCCAAGTTGGCAAAAATAAATACTTGGACGCTACTTGATTAGATTTAGCCACAAAAAGTACTTGGTTAGGTCTAGGAAAACATCACGGTTTGGGTTAAAATATGAAACTTTATTAATTAAGTTCACATGTAACAAAAAATCCATCCACCCCACCCCTGGACGCAGATGTGAGGGGCAAGCGCTGTGTAAAGTGTAATAATGTGCCGACTGTAACTGTAGATCAGTGTAAATTGGAAAATAGTTGTAGTGATGTTCTAACTACAGTTTTTACTGTGAAAAAATATGGCCCACCATAAAGCACCTGCTTTTAGAATGGAGTTTGGTTTAACAGTCTGTCCACTTGAAAGACCGGAAGGAGCAGAGGGTATTTTAACGTTAATAATTCACATTAATTGAGCTGACCTACCCTCTAATAATGTACCTTCTAAACAGCATAAATTAACATAGGAAGTGCAGCTAAAACCGACCTGTTTTCAACTTCTCTGAGCTCATAGTGAAAGTTCATGTAATAAACACAAACTGCAATAAATATAGAGACAGCAGCTCTGCACCCAATTGACCCCATTTCCTCCATATGTGGACTTTCTTGATCTTTATACTACGTCACCAGACTTCAATGCTACATCAAAACATAACGCCTACAGGAACGCATCCAGAAATGATGCTAAAGGTGAACCTACAGCATCAGCAGCAATGACTAAGTTGCTGTATTTGACGCATTTGGGGAGAGAATGGGCTGGGTTATCATAAGAAAAGGAAAAGTAATAGATAAAATTCAAGTTTAGCCAGTGTAGTTGTGTAATTTAAAGCATCTATTTAATAACCTGACTATCTTGTCTTTAAATGTGTGGACAAAACCAAAACTGAAATATTTCCTGGTTTAGAAGTGATCAAATAATGCAATGGTTGTGTGATTTTCAGCTGACTATCTTTGTCTCAAAAACATGGAAAAGAACACCCAAATATGAATGAAACATCTCATATCTATTTTGGTGGTCTAGCTGAAACTGACCCTATACAACCCTGAATCCCTGTAAGCCCCCGAGGGGCTGCTCTGTAGCTGACCTTGACCTCCGACCTCTTCATGGAGTGGAAAATGGATACGTTCCTGTAAGCATCAAAACAAGATAACCATCTCATTATTCAGTCTTCTGTACACATTGGCTTCCTGTTGGCAGAAGTGGAAATCTTTCCGGGGAGTCGACAGTGTGCTTAGGTGTCAAAACATGGCAGTCATTCTTTTCCCAGCTCTGGCTTAGCGTGGAGTTAACTGTTGGCGTGTCTCTATAGCGACACTGGATACAGCCTGTAGGCACTGGCAAGTTGTTTGCAGTGATTATTAAATGATCGGTATGTGGTGGAGACCCATGTCGTTGAGGATAAAGCCCTTTCCTCCATGTCAAGGATTGGCTTTACGTGATAGGAGGCTTTGATGACTTTGTGTGTGTGTGTGTGCGCATAATGGTACTCTGTATTCATGTGGGTTTGTCTTTGTGTTGATCCATATGTGTGTGTGCATGTGAGTGACACTTGTGCACAGTAGCTCTTTGTGTCAGTGTGTATTAGTCTTTGTGTGCATCCATGCGCCAGTGCCTATGTGCGCCATCGTCACCCTCTCAGAGCTGCTCTCCCACACACACTCATTAAAATGTCTTCCTAAGCAGGGCCATCTATTCTATCTGTGGAATGCAGTAGGCTGGGAGGGAGTGAGGCAGCGGCCATATTGAGTTCCTGGAAAAATGGGGGGGGGGGGGGGGCTTTGAGGGTATAAGGCATCATGTAGGCCTACCTTTTTGTCAATGTGTGTCTGTAGTCCCATTATTGATTGGTTATTTCATAGAAGGCCTGAGGTGTGTTTCAATTGACCTAAATTATAGTAGGCTAATCAATAATAAATTGTAGTGTTAAAATGTTAATTAATAATTAACAGTTAATTGATTTGTTGACCAACAAGTTAGTTGATAACTGATAGTTGAGCACAGAGCAAAAAGGGGTGGGACTTAGGAATGGTCAATTGAATATATTTGGGTGTTGGACCATTAAGAGTTTGATAGTTGTGCATTAAGGGGTTATGCCATAGCTTCAGAGCCCACACATGTAGCTGCTGAGGGCTGATGTGTGACAGCCAGTTAAGAAAAATTTTGCTATACATTAAAAAAAAACAAAAAACAATTGAGATGCCATGTGGTGACTAAAATTTATGTTTACCCCTACAAGTTTCAGATGTTAGTGGAGAAGTGAAGTAAAGACCACAATCAGCAAGTTGAAAAAAGTTTTCATCAGTGTCGGAGAATTGGATATATCTGAGGATATACCTTAGGAGATAACTGCAAACTAGCCTGCTACAATTCATTATTGAATACCACTGGAACACACTTGTAGGATTATTATAGGAATAGTATTTTGAAACGATAGTAGAAACAAAATGGTTAAAAGTAGATACAGCCACTGCAAACTTTATTCAATACAGCAGATCATTATGTGAAGATTAGAATAGGAATTTTAGACAGGAGCTGTTGTCAGCTTCCCACTTTTTCCTGACCCATCGTGTCTTTATAACTCTCCCTCTCCCTCCCTTTTCCCCTAAAACCCCTCCATTTCCATGGTAAACAGACAGATGAATAATTTAATCATGATCGATTCGTTTGTTTCGGACTCAAATGTCAGGGTGTCATTTGATCACTCCCCACCCCTTCACCCACCACCCCACCCGCCTTCCCACCTCTTCAGTACTGCGCGGGGGCCAAACAACAGGCTTTATTCCATTTAATGATGATGACGAAGGTGCCTCCCTGTCATCGAAACGCTTGTTGAAGGAATCGCTGTTTGAATTTAGCACTGATCTGTCTGTTTCACGATTGTTTGCAGCCTGTGTGTGTTTGTTCCTGTGGTGTGTGTCTTTTTTACCCAGCCTTAAAGATGCAACTGTGTGTGTTTGTGTGTCTATTCTGACCCTGAAACTGTTAGCATTACTGTGTGAAGACCAGTCACCATGTTGTTATTTTCTTCTCTTCCACTGCTCGCAGAGAGTGGAGGAAGCCTGGCAGACAGGGGGTGGACGGAGGGAGAGAAGTAGAACAAAGAAGAAAAAAAGCAGGCAGATGAGTGATGTTAAGATGAGAGGAAGGGGAGAGAAAGATGAGGATGGAAAGCAGCAGGGGAAGTTGGAAAAACTAAAGAAAACAAGTGATTGTCAAAGGAATTAAGGGAGGGCATGCAGAGCAGGAGAGGAGATTGAATGACAAGATTTATAGAAAAATATGGGGAGAAAAATCAGAGGAGTGTAAACATGAAAGAGAAAAGCCTGAGGTGCACTCGCTGCATTACAGCATCAAACAAAACAACATGTTTGTGGAGAAAATCAAGCACATTACCGCCAGTGCCTGATTAAACTATGAATAAAATATCATTTATTTAAAATGTCATATGATTGGTTGCTTTTCCACTTGTTTTGTGGGAAACAGCCTCTGCTGTTTATGTACATCCAAAACCGCAGCAAGTGTTCACACACCTTTTTCTTCGATTTTGAGCTAAATAGTATTTCTTGAAGGCCACGTCAAGGTACAGAAATCGACAGATTTATAGAAGCCTGCTGACACCCTCCAGCATATATCAATTGGGTGGAGTGTGCTTTGCTTTCTTTGGGGCTAAAAGTGGCAATCAATACATTTTTTCCTAGTTTCTTCGTGTGTCTTTTGTCTTAACTGTTGCTCATTGTGATTCAAAATTTTGGCAAGTATTCACATACTTACATGAACTCGTTTGTTTGGTTCGAATTGGAGCAACTTAATATCTGTTAAGGATGTCTTTATAGAACAAAAGAACTACAGTCACACAGCTAATTTTGTCAAGTCAGTATGGACAGCACTGTTTACATTCCTTGGATTTTGTATAGATGATAGGTTCTGGTAGCATCACTGTGTGACTGATGCCTAGTGCAGGGTTTGACCTCGCTACCAATATGACTACAAATTTTGTTTTGTAGGGTTACCTCAGTCAGGAACAAAGCCTCTGACTGGCTGGTCAGTCAGGAACACAGCCTCTTATTGGTTGACATCACAGACTTGCTGAAAGGTGAAAGGCTGACAACATGCTTACAATAACAACAACTGTTTTGAACACGGAAAAATAGATACATAATCAAAGAAGACATACAGTGCTGGATCTATTATTATGGATTTATTTTATTTTATCTTATGTCTCCCAAAAAGACGCTGCAATCCAAGACTGGATTACAAAGCTTCTGAAAGGGATACAGTCACACTGGAGCTAATGTTGTAGGCACAAAGGTACCGTTATTTTTAGCCTTTCCTGCTCAGCTTACTTCCGGAAGAATTTCCTTCACTTTTCCAGCAGTTGGGGAATAACAGACAAGACATGTCTTGGTCTTAAAAAACTGCATCATTTATTAACTGACACACTGTAACCTGCACTGTACATTTACTGCCAGACTCACAGCTTATCTGTCTCCTCTACTCCGCTAGCAATACTGTCATTCTCAATCTGCTGCTTGCTTTCTCTTACTTGCACATTACACACAGCCCTGTTCCTTAAAGAAGCTATACTACTCTTATGAAAACATCCTTCCAGAAAGCTACTTTAAAAAAAAATCCATACTCGCATATCTTTTTAGCCAAGATGAAAATGCCGTATATTGCTAATGAGTGTACTCTGCAGGTATTGCGTCATCCGCTGTCTGCATTTTCAAAGTCCCTGGGAAACAACAACAACCTCTGAGGTAGCAACCTACACATTGAAAATGTTGCGAACAGTAAGAATATAAACAAGCTAGCAGCTGTTACCTTTTCTTTTGTGGTGATATAGACATTTTAATGCCAGGGCTCACCTCCCCATGTGCAAATGTTCCACCAAAACAAGTTCCCCCTAACAAAGAGACAAGACAAGACGGCCCTAAAAACAAACCAGAGACATAAAGCACATTACTTCTCCCTGTTGCTAGAGAAGATGCAGATGAAGGGGAAAGACAGCAAGAGAACAGAAGATGTCATATGCTTTGATGAAGTGGATATAGTTGAATCTCTGTCAGTTTGTGAGAGTAGCAAAACACAAATTAATTGATTTGTAAATGTGGATGATTATTGCTTTGAGGATAAATACTAAAAAAAATACTAAATGACTATTGGCAGCAATCCAAACATGGAGAGAAAGAGAGAGTGGTGACAACATATGAGTGATGGAAAGAAGATAATAAGGTGATGAAAAAGAAGAGAGAAAGTTGTAGTTTGCAGTGTGTGTGTGTGTGTGTGTGTGTGTGTGTGTGTGTGTGTGTGTGTTGGGGCACAATAGCCCCAGTGTTATCTGCTGAGGATGATGAAGGAAAAGGGGGCAGCTGGTTCACATTTCCATGGTGCAGGGAGATGGCAGCCAGCTGCACTACAGCTCTGAAGTAGCCAGCCCCTCACACACACACACACACACACACACTGTCACTCTGGTGGAAAATGCTGTATATTGCTGTTGTTGCTCTGGGTTCATTCATGAGTCGACCTGGCTACGAGCTATGCTGCAATGCCCAGGTGACTGTGACAACCTCATGGGACCTTGTTAGTGACAAACACACACACATACACTCGCCATACACTCAAGCCATCCCCAGATTGGATATCTGGGACACGAAGCATTCACCAAATGAGACATTTTGCTGCAAAACTCTATAAACATCATTTATTTGTGTGAAATAACTTCCTGATCTGTATTGTTTAGAATCTCTAAAATAAGGATGAACCTGTCACATGCTGTTATTTCATTAACAAAGTAATGCACCATGCGTTTAAAAGTCTTAATTGGCTTCAGGTGGATGAAATTAGCAAGAAAAACACTCATTCTCACTTACTTAGTTTTTGGCACCCTCTAGAGAATGAAATAATAGTGTAATAACAATGACAAACATCATTGTCATCATAAACTTGGAGGAAAACATAAACCTTTTTTTCCTCTACGCCTGCCTGTCTGTCTGTAGGTTTTGCTGTCTCCCTTGAGCCTTGATTTTACTTGAATGCACTTCTATACATATACATGCTATAATCAAGGGTCTATGTACACATTCAGCACATGCACACTAGAAAATGTGATTGGACCTGAAAGCTTTGAGTCTTGAACATGATTAAAAAAAAAACAATATACAGTATGTGATCACGTTCAAGAATAGGAACAAGAATGGTATACAATGGTATACATACTATTCAAAATGCACAATAATGTTTCTGATTCGACACATTCCTTTGTAAAGCTGTGGAAAAAATGCATGCACTTCTATATATGCAGCATATCTTATCCTCAAACATGGTAAAATATTGAGATGTTATTTTAAGCTTTATCACCCAATTCTGCTGCACACAAGTTATGCATTACTGAGCTGAGAATGAGCCACGGTTTCGACATATACAAGCGTGCCGTGGGCCCGTGGGTTTTGGGCTTTGTCTTGTTGACTCTCGAGCCGCTGATTTTGTGTCATTGTGTCTAATTTACCTCAGAGGCTTTTCTGCTATCATGCCAGCAAACACAGGGCTGAAATGAGGGATGAAAGGGTAATAGAATACTGATTAATTTTGTAGTACCTGTTAAGCTGCTGTGTGTGTGTGCATGTGTGTACAAGGGATAAGTGGATAGGTATTCCAGGCACATTGCATAACCCAGAGAATATATACACACATTTGTGCATGTGTGGGTATTCACATTAGTGCACGTGATAGTAAAAGCCAGGTTTGTGAACGCACAGGCAACACACACTTGTACACACTGTGTCTCCAGAGAAGACAGAGGAGGGGTGGGCTGACCAGATGGAGCAGCCTGCTTCTTGCTGAGCGAGCTTGACGACAGCCGAACAGCTTGAGGTGTACCGGAGTGGCAGGCCACAAACACACACACACACACACACACACACACACACACACACACACGCACACAGTCACATATCATACACATATATACTGTACTGTACATACATAAACAGTGACACGCTGCCTCACACACTGTGTAGACTTGTCACAGACAGATGTTAAGTCACACACGAAGAGAACAAATGCACTCAAACTGAAGTGTACACACAATACACACTCCATAACATGTTCCACCAAACATGGCCTTAAAGGGAGAGTTTGGATTATCAGAAGTGGGACTGTATGAGGTAGCCTGGTCGAGTACTTGGGTAGTGGTAGACCAGCAACTCCCATGTTATGTGAGGTAAAATGACTGATTTTTCCTGTGGAGTTTGTTTGATTTGTAGGGTGTAGTTATTTGCCTTGTATAACAGCGGCTTCCCATCGCAAAAGGCTTTCTGATGACAAAGTAAAATGGTGGAAAAATTTCTAAATATAGCGTACACTTATTGTACACTAATATTGATTGTTTTTAGGTGGACCTTTTTAAAGTGGCTAAAATACTTTTTGTTGTCCACAGCATTTTCTGCTTAGCTTCCGTGCTTCTGCCCCTCTCTGCTTCTCCAAACTGGCATCTACTGTAGGTAATTCACTGAGCTATAGTGTCTATGGCTTATTGGCTCACACTGCATAGCCAACTGCCTAAAAACATGTTGTTCTTTGAGATAGCCACTTCTTCTCACTCCCATTCCCTCTCTCTTCGTTTTCACCTCTTCATCACTCCTTCCCTCCTCTCTTCCTCCGTTCCTCCCTCGCTACGAATCGTGACTCTCCAGTCAGCCTATTCCCTTAGCTGTGATTAGGGGCTTTGGATTCCAGCCTGCATGCATTTCAAGGCCTGGAGGCTTTGGAAAAACCAGCCATCTTTTCCAATCCAATAAAGAACGGCGAGTGAGGGTGATCCAAATATGCGAAGCGAGCAAGCGAACGAGTTGTACACAACTCTTATGGTGAATAACGAAAACAAAAAGAAACATAAAAGCAGGGGGAAAAAAACGGGCCTCCTGGTTGAATGAAAGCCAGCCCCTTTGCCTGGCGCCAAGAAGATGAGCAGCTTGGTGGTACGGCAGCCTGGCATGGATGTCATCTTTTTATGCTTCTTCACAATTTTTCTTCACTGCCACTCTTTTCCCACGATTAATTGCCCTGGTGTTTGTGTCGTTGGAACTCCTTAATGTTTCCCAACTGTGTTTTTACATCGTCCTCCCTGATGTTCTGATTTAGTACTGCTGATAAGCCTGTTGTCACTTTGTTGCAAAGCTTCCATCGTGTACCTCAGGAACCTGAGATTGTGCATGTTTTCATTCCACCTCTCGCGCAACACTGCATCGACTGATTTCACTGTGTTCCTGACCCTGATTGTAGGAATGGAGGGTGTGCTAAACAAGTTCAAGCTCATGTTTTTACATATCGTCTCACCACAGGCATGTTTTGAAAGTTAGAACAGGGCAGAAAAAATGGTCTAGGTCTAACTAATCCATGAAAGGTTTAACAAAATTATGCTTACAATAGTTAAAAGGACAAAATAGCAAGTCAGGGAGACAAGAGCTCAGCAAACTTGAATTTTAATCGTTCCTTTTGTCATACACTAATTCTTAAACTGTAAAAAAAAAACTAATATATTAAAATGCTTAAGATATGAAGTTGAACCAACATCTACAGTGTAACACACTTATTCAACTCACCATTTCAAGTGAAAAGACTTCAAGTTAGAGGAGGTTTATTCAACTTGAATAAATAAAACTTGTATATATACATTAAGTAAATGAGAACAGATTTTTTGTACAATGTATTTACAAAAAATACATTGTACAAAAAATGTATTTGGATTTAACTAGGACTCAGAAATTCACCAGTGGTAACTTCTGAAGCTGTGAGCTATATGGTAACTAAATTTAAATTGGGCTCATGTACTTCAGTGTAGTTCAAATTGCACACAAATGTGTTGCTCCAAATCCAGGTAATCCTGCAGCCTCTTGTCAGGCTGGATTAGTAGAAAAATACAGAGATAAAAAGAAGAAAACTGGGTGTCAAGGAGAACAATATTACTAGCTATAAAAGTATTACCATTGCAAACTTTCTGCATAAGATCACCATAAAGGAGGATATTTGGCCAGTGACGGTGATTCCTTGGCAAAGACACACCATGGAAAATGGCCACTGGGTGTGCTAAAAACAATAGAAGAAATCATTTTGTGTCTTCTTCTCTTGGGAACCGGCTGTGGCTTGGCACCGTCCACAGTTTTGTGTTTACCTCCTGATAGCTCCTCAAGGGAGATTCACGAGATGAGAATGCAGACTGGGGAGATCTGGACGAGACCAGTGGCCAAAACCAAGACAAGAAGTCCAAGTCGAAACCCTATCAGACACGTCCAAAACAATAGAAAATCTGCCTTGAGACTTGACATGAAACTAAGACCAAGCTTGAGCCTGGTTATGGATTACGTTGTAAAAACATTGTAATCCATAACTGGATTACAATAGTAAAACATCTCTGGTGTATCTTAGGGGCTTCTTCCAGCCCATATGCAGAGTCGTGGGCCAAGATTCTGTCGGTTGTCTCTGGCCGGCGTAGGGAAAATCTCTGCAACTGAAAGGTTTCTGGTTTAAACCTGAGACATGAGGGTCTGTATGAGCTGTGAGCTGCTGATTCAAGGACAGCAGGAATTATAGTACCCACCCATCACTGCCAAAGTGCTCTTGAGCTAAGTGCTCAATGCCCAGACTGGAGCATGAAGCACTGATTTTGCAGAACTCTCGAGACTTTCTGCTGTCCCTCCGTCTCTCTGAGTACTCATTGTTCTTAAGGTCTCTGTGTCTGGCAGTGGCTCCACAGCCTTGTCTGGGGCCAATATGATACATTCATCTGTCTCCATTAAGTCTGTA
The DNA here is from genome assembly GCA_027495735.1 of Lutjanus campechanus. NCBI lineage: Eukaryota > Metazoa > Chordata > Actinopteri > Lutjaniformes > Lutjanidae > Lutjanus > Lutjanus campechanus. The sequence goes on from JAJHUR010073576.1 coordinate 50,311, forward strand.
ACACCCCCATCTCAGACCCCACCACCCCCAGCCCATCCCTGCCATGGCTTCGTCATCAGATTCAGCCCGTCAGACTCATTCCTTGATCAGACTCATCCGCTCTGGATGTGGTTTCGCCTGGTGTCCTTGTGTGTGTGTGTGTGATTGTGTTTGAAGGAGCCAGGGTGTGGTCTCCCCTCTCTTTTGTGTTTTCACTCTTACTTTGTGATTTTTGAAATTATGTATGCAAACAAGCACTTTTTCTCTTTCTTTTTGTCTCCTTTTCTATTTCTTTCAACCTCTTCAGCCACTGCTCTCTTCTGTCCCCTTCCGGTGAACATGACATGACCATGTCCTCTAGGGGAAAAAGTGCTCTGTAGGGTGCCTTTCCAGTGGAGAAAACACAATGTATTGCCATATAGGCCACCCTACATGCGAGAAAATTAGTAGGGTTCTATGTCATTCTAAATGGTTAAGTAGTATATAGTTCCCTATGTTTTTTTATTACAGAAATATTGTAGTTGTTATACTTTAAATCACATAATATAACAATTTTAATATAAGGTATTGGAACAGTTTCACTGTAAATGCATCACAACATTCGGCACACAGATGCCCCACAGCACACAGCCCCGCGCCCTCAGACAGCCTGAGTCCACCACTGTGTGTACATATGTGCATGATTGCATGCGTACAAGTGTGTGTCCGTGGCTTAAGCGTGTCACATTCCTTTTAAGTTATAACCGGAGAGCAGAGCCATCGCTCCCTCTCCCCCCCTCACTCCATGCGGCGTGGCACACAGCACAACAATGCACACAGCATGGGTGTGCAAAGTGGTAAAATGACAAACACACAGAGAAAATAAAAGACAGCGAGACAGAGAGAAAAGGGGTCTTGTTTATGCATTAGTTGCAGGACTTAAAAGCCCCCCCACCCACTCTACCACCACTTAAAATCAGCGTGGGTACTGCAGGCAGAAAAACAAACAAACCCAGTACCCCCCACCCACCCCATCACTGCTGGGGTGTTGCTGTTTTGAATACCGCGGAATAAATTTGCTTTTGTGTTCTGCAGTCTCCCTAAAAATATGACATTTTATATGCATGCCATAGCATGAGTGTGACTCATACACACACATATAAGGTTTACAAAAACCTCACACGCACATGCACCAAGTTAAATCAGGCAGGGATGGATGGCTATAGTTAGCGGTGCCCTACTGTGAAGGAATTTGTGGTGAAGAAAGAAAAAAGAAGATTTAAAGAGGTTTACCAGCTGTCTGACCTCTCACCTTTGACCTCAACACTTCCCCTCCCCAGCCGCCCCCCCTCCAGCCCTCTGAAATTCATTCTCAAGTCAACGGCACACAAAGTGACACGGTGTCGTGGGGGTTGTAGAGGATGGTGACGGTGGAGAGTCATTGTTCAGAGTGAAAAGGTCAGAGGAGGGGGGCTCAGAGTAGTGATCCCTGAATTTATAAACACACTGAAGTGAATAGCGTGCAGCAACTGTATGCGCCTCTTCTTAAGTAGAAAGTGTGTGTATGAGCAGGTTTTGTGGAAACTCCAGTGTGTTATCATCACCACCTTCCTGGCTTGTGCCCACATGCATGTTCATCGTCCACAATAACCTTCTGTCTGCCGCACAAACAAACTCTTTATTCTAGTGGGTGGGAGGAAAGTAAGGCAGTTCACAACACTGCCTCTGTGTTTCTATAATTTATTGTTGAGGAATACATTAATATGGATCATGCCACATCACTACCTCCCACTGAAACCCCCCTTTGGCTGAATGCTCAACAGGTCACATGAGGCGGCTTGAGCCTCAGCGTTTGGCCATAGGACATGGGACTTTTCGTACTTCTGTCTGATGGTTATCTAGAAACACGGACGGGATTTTCCCTTGGCATTTCTCAGTCCTGAGCTTCTAAAAAATACAATTACTGAAATTGTCTGCATGTGTAGTTTGTTCTTTTTGGTCTATTGTTTCACTTCACTTCAGTTCAAAATTATTTTGAAATCAATATTTTCAAATTCCAAGTAGCCTCGCTTGGCAACCCATTGTGGTAGTCTCTCATAGCCAGACATATTGCCACACTTCGTCAGCACAGTTCATTCTGGAATTGGGATGGAAGCTCTCTAGATTGTTTTTATTTCTTTAAACCTTTCTTTCTTGAGTTTTGGGCCGTGCAAAGGCCAGGATGTAGCAATTTTACACTGGAACGGTTAGCAATCATTTTAGGATTTTCAGTCCATAGGAAGCTAGACCAGAACTAACTGACCCTTCCTAAGTCCTGCCTCTTTTGGAACCTCTGGCAACTATTTAATTCCTGGTTTCATATAATGTTAGCATTATGCTGACATTAGCTAACTTAAGATGTGACTATATGGTTTTTACAGGTCCACCAGCAACATCTTTATCTTCAAAATTTGGCTTCTTTTTCAACATAGATGAGCTTAGCCCATAGCATAGTACAGGAAACAGGAAAGGAGAAATTTGACTGAGGGTCAGGTACCAAATCTGCTCAATTGTTATTGGAAACAAAAGCAAACGGGGGCAGGACGTGGAGCAGAATGCTGACTGAAATAGTTGGCCAGTGGCAGTCTTATTCTGACAACCGATTTTTCTTGTTTAGCATAGTGAAGCCTTCACCACTGCCAGATTGGGATTAATTTCTGTTTAGGTGCCGAACTGCAGTGTACGTGCAGAATTTTGATTCTACCCTATAATGTGTTCCTATCACTTTGTTTGCAAGAAAGTGTTTATTGATCTCTGCTTTACTTGTCTTTGTTATTTTGTATAAAATCGCTGTTTGTTTTTTCTTTCTTTTTCTCTTTGATTATCTGGGCGTACCGTACTGCACCATATTGGAAAGCAGGGCCCTGTTTTTTTGTAGAAAGTCCCGAGTCAAAGTGTCACATTTGCTGCTGTCTGTTTCTAAGGTCTTTTTAAAGGCTGTAAAAAACAGTTGTCTTTTCCAGGCTTTCAGTGGTAGAGTGCTGGTGGTGGGACTGTGATGGGAGGACTGACAGGCAGAAAGACAGAGTGTGGGTCGACCTCGCCATCTGTCTCTGCTCTTTACAATGCTGCGTGATTGACAGGGGCGCAGGCACTCCCCGAACCTCCAGCCCAAACAGGATCTAAACACAGCCTTGTGCACACACTTGCACAACACTAATTGCTATGTTAGCGTGTTTATCTGCTTTCTTGTATGTGAACCATATAATCAGACCTCGTCACTTTAATCAAGCATAATGAAAATGCAGCAATTTAATGTCATTTTGAAAATTAGTGCAGAGACATACTAACTAAAATATTATGTGTAAACTGCTTAATCCCAAGTGACAGCAGTGAGAGTACCTGTATGTTGAGTGAAGCTTCAGTACCTGCAGGCTTGATGGTGGTGGGAATCTAAATTTCTGGTGGAGATCAATAATTTTCATGTTCACTCCCTCCTTTAGTCAATAATCAGATAATAGCGTGAAGAAGTGCAAATTAAAACACACCTTCCCTAATCACACGTGGAAAAAATTCAATCGCAGAAACTCTGGCTACCACAGCGAGGTTACTAAACACTACTTAGCCAGCTGATGGGCTTTGGCCCAGTTTCAGAAGCAAATTACCAGGATTAACTCCATTTTCAATTAATTCCCTGAAAAAGGAGCCTGAAAAAGATGACCACCCTTGATGAAGAGAGGATTTGTTATCAACAGAGCCAATAGAGTTTGAGAGTGTGTGTACCTACATCAGTGTGTCTTTTCATGTGAATGCACACGTTTGTATGTAGCTCTCTTCTCTCCTCTTGAGACGTACAGGATTAATCAGAAAGCTGCTGGGACAAAAGGAGCCTCAGATATGAACCCTGAAAAAGCAGCCTTGCTTCGGCAAAGGTTGCAGCCTCATATTATATTTAACTGAATGATCACTGTCAAAGCAGGTGAGAATTGCATTTTGAATCCAGAGTTTGAAAAGGCACAAAATGGACCTGATTTATGGTGCTGACTCGCAACCCTAGCTGTTTTTTTAATGAATTCAAAAGGTAAATTGAAAAGACATACATTGTAACCAAATTAGGTAGCAGTACTCAAAAACTGACGCAATCAGTTGCCACAATTTTTTGAATTCATAAACACAGTTGGAGGTTATCTGTGTTTAAAAATTTGGAGTTTTACAAGTTAGTGTGCAACTGAATTTTCATCCACCCCACTCATTAACATAAGTTAATAGAACTGAATAATTTTGGTTATGAAAACTCATTTCATGTTCAGTAAACTCAATATTTACTTTAATGTTTTAAAACCTTTAATTGCCCTCAATTCAAAAACATTGAAACTTTGAATCAAAAGTTCAACTGATTGATTGCCTTAATTACACTAGTACTGCTAACTTAAAATAAAAGCCATCAAATTAAAAGTACAAGTCAATACTTTTTTATTCAGTTTTTTTTTTAAAGTTAATTTTGCTGTTTAGACAGTTTCTCAAGACTCCTAAAGAACATGTAGAGCACAAGCCTCGCTGTCAGACCCAGAAACACTGTGTGACCAGTACCTATAATTGCACAACAGAGGAATGTTTCACTGAATCCAGGTTTCATTTCTGACATTTACAACAGCGTTTCTTTACCTCCAGCATCTAAAAAGAAACACTCTAAACTGTCACATACCCTTCATGGCTCTGTGGTAGGCTATTCTTCTCTAATGGTCCGCCATATTGGGCTTTTGTCCGTACTCTGCGTTCATTTCGTCCGTATTTGTGCACATTTTTTGAAAGCTGATGGATACGGAGCACACAGGTGAAAGGGAACAGTAACACTAGTAGTCGTGGGGGGCAGTTTAGCAGTGGAGCCAATAGCTCAAGTGAGATGACAGGAAATGACAAGGTTTAAAAAAATCCCAATTGTGGGAAGTTAAGTATTGGAAATGACGTTCATCTATTCAGTGAAAATAATCCTCCGTCAACATGTCACAGTGTATTTAATGGCAGCATTTGGAGTAACTTTTGACTCGGAATATCTGTGCCCACCTAAAGAACTGGTATGTGGCCAGTGTCGGTTACACAGTCTGAAACAGACTTATCTATTTTTGTACGTAAAAGGAGCATAAATGAGCCTTTACACCACACTTTTGTTTCATAAAAAAGATTCATACTGTTTGTATGAAAGAAGATTTTTCATTTTGATTTCAACTTTTTAAAGCAAATGGCCAAAGATAGCTCCAGCGTCACTCAGTTGTGAATTTTGTTATCATGCCAGCAGTCATTTTGTTGTGTAGGTGTCACAGTTTTTCAAATGGTATGTATCTCATTTTGGAAATGAAACTTCTCAAACCACACAGCAAATGTTGCACGCTGAGCCCTGCCAATTACACAGAGGAGTTTTGGAGACATTTTCTAAACACCCTGGTCTGCCAGTCTTTTCCTCCTCCGCCTCCTCCTCGATCACTTAGAATAATCTCATTTCCCCCCCATCCGCATCCCATTTCTAGAATGAATATGAAGCGTTCTTCCTCAACTGTCCCGGCCGCCCTTCAAAAACTTCTTTCCCCCTCCTGTGGTAAATTTTAAAGGGCGTTTAAGCCTCTGGCCAGTTGGTGTGATGCTTGTCTGACTCTGTTGGCAGAGGGCCAAAAACTGGTGTCACCCCTCCTTTTTCCAGTTCTCCTAACCAGCACAATCTCTCTTGCACACACACATCCCCAAACAACTGCCCCTTCATTGTCAAGGACTGTCTCACACCCCGTCTCACCTCCCTTGTCCAGCTTCCAACTGTGACCTGTACTGTGTCCTATAATTAAACGCCTCCCCTATATGTAATATGTAGCTCTGTGTGGCCATCACAGACAGCGCCACCTGTAACCTTTGGCTTTTACGTTCCTTGGCAGCCAGTCCGACAGAGCAGGAGAGGCAGAAAATAAAAACAAGTGTTCCTCTTTGTGTGTGCGTCTGGTGTGTGTGGATTTTGTCTGCCAACTTGTGGCATCGCAGTATGGCGAGGTTACACCGGAGACAGATAGTGTGTCACCCCTCAGTGGTAAACAAAATGGCTGTGCAATAAAGTCCGCATTTAGGAGGTCAGCTTGCCGCCCGAGCCTCCCAGCTGCCAATCCGTTCGCCCCCGCTGCACGACCCTGATGCTTGCTGCTGTGCACTCAACCTCGACCGAGGTGGATTTCAGCTAAAAGCCTCACAGCCCTGGGTGTTTATTGGAAGGACAGTGCAGCCTCATAATGTTCAGAGTAAACCCATTTCCTCCCGATCGAACTGAGGGCAACACCTGGAGAAAAACAAAAGGTGGAAGATTCAATGGGCTTCTGGTAATTTGGTCTCAAATCTTTTTGTAAACCTACAGTTCCCTTTGAAAGCAGTCAGACACAACGGTGTATCTTTTTTTCCAAAAAGATATTACCATTGATCAGACAAAAATCACAATGCACTGATGATTCTGAGCTTTAAAAAAAAGAACAATTTTGGGTCTGTTTTGGCTGACTTATAACTTAAAGAGTGACCCTTAAAGTTCAATACTTCAAAGAAAAGTTGCCAACAGCTACGTTTCAAAAATAAACTTCACGTGATTTTCAGCAGGTCTTTGCAGTAAAATCTCTTTTATAAGGTAAAGTGGAGCTCATAAGATCCCAGAGAAGGTTACGGTGCTCCCAGGGGGACAGCAGATGGCCGACACAAGGTGTCAGGTGAGGTGTCAGGCACCATTTCTAGGTCTGGGAGGTTGGGAACAGTTGAGGGCAAAGGCTCATGGGAAAGCTACTCCAAGGAGACGTTGCCAGGGCAGGGTGTTCTGCAGTCCCCTTAATGAGGTCACGGCGGTGCAGTTCTCCCTACCTAGGTATGCAAACAACCTTCACTTAAGTCAAAAAAAGTGCTCATGTGTTGCAATAATAGAAAATATATTTCACATACAATATGCTCTGGAGTTTATTTTGTGGTAGAATTGTCACAATACCAGAAATTTAAACTTTGGTACAATACAAATATTAAAAAACTGATGCTTGATACATCTTTAAATACCACAGCAAAAAAAAGTCCCAAATACAGAAAATTGGATCATTTTTATTCTTATTTTGAAAATTCTGTACTGGTACACAAAAAGTAATTGTCTGTCTGGGATTGCCATGCTGCAAGTAGTGCTGCAAATAGGCTAACAATTATTTTCATTATCAATGAAACTGATCATTTTCTCAATTAATCAATCCCAAAGCCTAAGATAATGTCCCCAAATGACCACAACCCAGATATTTACTTTTAAATTACTTAAATTACTTTCATAGATGACTAAAGAAACCAGAAAATATTGACATTTGAGAAGGCTCACAGAAATAGTTGTCACATTTGTCAGAACACTTGACACTGATCTCTGCACATCCTACTACCTGTTGCATGATAACGTTGATTGCAGTTTATTCTACCGTTGCGTGTAATGTGAGTCAAACCCAAATGCTTAAAATTTTAATGTTACACAGTGTCTTTCAAAACATGAATATTTTTCTTTTCTTTGCGCAAGTTTGTCTCCTTCCACTGGGGTGGTTAAGGACAGGTGCACCTTGTTTCAAATTCCTCTGACACGCATCTCTCAGGATGGAGAGGATGGCAACGAAAGAGTGAAGCTGGGAGGTAGATACACACTGGGGCATTTACATAATAGTCCTGCAGTTCCATGCAAATTCATGTGATTCCCTACCAAACATCTGCAATGCAAGCATAGTTTAGTATGCATGAGTTCAGGGGAGTGGGGGTGGGGGTGGGGGGGAGCGGGAGGGAATGAGGGAGCGGAGGGAAGAGGAGGGGGTTAGATGGAGAAGAAGAAAACAGAGATGGAGGATTTGAAGGACGCCTAGTTTGATCAGGGGGATATATTTAGAAGCCAAACACACCTTCCCCCGCATCCACACTCATACGCCCATATGTCTCTCACCTAGCTGGTTGGGTTTTCCCTTTTTTTTCTCCTCGTGGTGGATTTTGTCTTTTGATGTAGCCGATATTCAGATGCAGAAAGCTGAAAAGGTGCAGTGAGTGAGGGGGTGTGAGAGGGGAGGAAAACCTCACCAATGACACATGGAATCAATACTGTTAGGATTTCAGCATGGTGAAAAACAGATGGTTGCTATAGACTTGTTTTATGGCTGAGGTCGAGGTGTGTGTATGTGTGTGTCTGGGCATACCTCTGCTTCTGACAAAGACATACAAACAAATAAATTATATGGGTTCACACTAAATTATTACACACTTAAACACCAAATGCACACATAAAACTGCAAAAAAAACAGCAGATGAATACAAAATCACCTGTATACATATGTAAATACACCTAGTATAGTATAAAGTATAAAGCACTGTAGGCTTATCTACATATTTATGCACACATAAATATACAAACACACCTCATACATGTATAAATACATACTAGTAAATATGTGCATACAACACACATGGGCAGTATTGTTCACAGAGGCATAAATGCAGAAACACCAACACATATGAAACACAGCACATACGAATGATAACACACAAACACAGAGCTCACACACTGATACAATGGACCTGCTGGTACATCGTTGTGTTGTTGGTATTCTGTGGGGTATGAATCAATGAAAGACAGTAAACTGGTTGAGGTAAAAGCCTGTAACTCGGGGCTGACGCATAAAAACTTCATCTAACGTGAACGACTGCAGCAGGAGAGACAGCGGCTGAAGGCTGAACATAAACAGCAGATAGCGGAGTTTAGAGAGGGCCATGAAAAAGGCACTGTACGTTCAAAAATTAGTATGTTTTTTATCCTCCAACAGAAAACAGCACAATTGACTTATTTTCATGACAAACAGCTACTCTATGAGCCTCCTTTTGAATAAGAAATTTGATTCCATGGCAGATTTTATGTGAACCAAAGCATTTCAAATCTTCACAATATTGCCAGAGAGAATATTTTTCATTTTAAGTGAAGTTCAGACTGTTTTTATCACATATACCTTTTGGGGGAAATGCTGCATATCCTTAGCACACCTGTAGTTATCAGAGCAACCACTGTTTCAGCTTGCTACTGTTTGTGTCAGCGATGTGAGGATGGGAGCGAGTGTTGTTTGCCTGAAATATTATGGAAAATTGCATGCTATTACACAGCACAATGCACACTGTTGTGCAGTTTTGAAAGGTCAGACAGAACTCTGTAGCTACTCTGGCTACCAGTAGCAGCTAACATTATGTTAGCCATTTTTATCAACCATTTATTAACCAAAACAACATGGCATTACTTGTAACAACTAAGCATGTTAAGATCTATACTTAAGTCATCTTCTGATCTCATACTCTTACACTCCCCCATTTGAAACTTAAGGTTTCACCTTTTCTCACAGCTGCAGTGCACGGCGCTCAGCTAGCAGCTCGCAGTTAATCGTTAGCTAAATTCAAAGCTGTTGGTGCTGCTGGGTGAAAGATAAACCAACGTAACAAATGCTAACATGAATAAGCAAGCAGTCTACATCTGAGTAAGTTTTGTTTTGATATATCCATGTGTTTATCTGGGGTTAGTGATATAATAATACAGACTTTATATAATGTGGCCAGCACAGTATTAACTGCTTAATGATAACGTTAGCAGGGATGGATGTGCGTTTGTCTTTTTGTCTGGAACATAATGCTATGATGTAGCTTTATCAGACATTTTCTTTTAGCTGTGTTAGCTTTGACTAGAAAAGTAACAAGTTGGTGGAAAGATATTCTCAGTTTTCTGATCCCAGGGACAACTGTGCCCTTCTCTTTGACACACGTCTTCCAACAATATATCTTTCTCAAGTAATCACTAACATATTTAATTTGGAGGCTAAGAGTTCAAAATTGCCAAAGTAAGTGGCATTACTTTAACGTTAGTGGTATTTTAGAGTAATTAAGACCTCAGTCAGGTTGTTGTCGTAGGTGGCAGATAAAAAGCAAGAACATTGCTGTTATGTCATTAGTGACCCTTGTTGGAAATATTGCCTCCATTTGAAGAAAATTAACCCATACAGGCCTCGGCTCATTTCACATGCCCTGCATGCCCTTTATGGAAAATAATAGGCTAGTTCTGGCTCAACATTGCATTCACATTAGCTGCTAGTTGTAGAAGGTTCAGTCTCTTGTGTCAAACTCAACCAGAGGTGGGCAGCCTGTCATGGGTAGATCGACCTTTATCCTATCATCCATCCCAGGAACTAACAACATCCCTCCCAGGCTGCAGCAGGGAGTCACTGTAAACAGGGCCTGTCAGAGTCCTGGAGCCAAAAATGAGATGTTGTCGATACACAAACTCCAGACGCCAAACAATGCATGAAAAGCGTACTCCTGTGGAAAGTCCAACTTTTTTTGGGACTAGACAAACACAGAAAATATTATTCTTTTTGATGTTCTAGACATCAAACGCTCAGTTTTGATCATCAAGCCCAACCAAACTGAGGTCTTTTTTAACTGTCTGTGTGAAGTGAGCTTGCTGTTCACCTCGTGAAAGAGATTATTAATGTGCTCCCTCAGGTGATAAGTAGTTGTTTTTCTCCTCATGAATACAACTTTTACTCTGTGTGTGTGTTTGTGTGTGTGTTTGTTTGTAACGATGCACTGTGTATGAGTGGATGGAAATAGCTTTGTGTCCTGAAGTCACTGATCTCTTCTTGAGAAATTCATGTATATACCTGCACCTTCATTCCCTTTGTAGGATTCACGCCTTCATTTTTAATTTTGTCTGGTCCATTGTGGCATGTGTGTAGGTGTGCATGTGCATGTAGTTTTATATCTACTTCTCCTGCTCTCATTTCATGCTTATGGCGCAAATTCCCATCTCCCCTTCCCTTCGCTGCCTTTCTCAATCTAAGTAATCAAATGCATTAGTATCAATATTGCATGGGGAAACGAGCTGAATTTAAAGCTTGACCATGTCAAAGTGAGAGTCCCTGATAGTCAGTGACTGCCACCACTCAGTGGAAATTGTGCCTCCATTTTGGCTGTAATTACAGAAGCCTGGCAACTGGTTAATATCTGGAGTGATGGCCAATTTTCAAAGGGGAAAAAAGTTATATTCATTTCCCATCAGCGGGAATAACCCATAATGAATGAACAGACTTCATCTCAGGAAGGTTGTCAGTTTGAAACAAAAAATGAGCAGCACTTAGCCTATTTCATTGCATTTCTTTGCATTAATTTTTAAAGCTGTTTTCCGTTGTAAATGTTAAATATTTTAATTTGACTAGAAGGCAGGGAGCCTCCTAAAAATATTATAAATGCTACAAATATAAACGTTTATCACTTAGGCAACATATTTGCAAACGCTGAACAACATGGGCATTCAAATGGCGCTCCACTTGATGGAAGTATTATTCACTCACCTTTTAATTCTGTTTTTGTGGACCAGTTTTAAGGGAAAATATGCTGAACTTGCTTCCCTATAACAACTCCTCTAGCTGCACTGGATGCTTGCAGGTTGTAAGTTCTGGTCTTTACTACAGGACAACTTACAGTAGTTGTTCAGGTCCATTACTGCCATCATTATTATTAGTATGAGGGTGAGGGTTAGATGGCCTTGGGTCATAGGATTGAAGAGGCATCTCCACTGTCACAAGATTGCTGCTGATAATAATTCACTCTTTGTTACTGAGTCCAATAGGTTTTTTTTCTTTTTTTAAGCAACGGTGAATGGTATGAATAGTATAGAAAGTACGCTGGTATGAATTTGCCCTTCGGTATGAATTTTGTCTATACTGTTACAGCGTGCTGACCAGTAGAGCCCTCACTTTGCTTGCAATGAGCAGATATAATAATTATGTCGGACAACAGTGGTTACAAGCGGTGGTAATACTTGATATACTTACAATCTGAAATTTGTTCAAGTAATAACAGGACAGTAATAGTTGAAGCTGCAGTTCCTCCAAATATACCATAATATGAATTTTAGGCCGTATAGCCCAGCCCCGGTTATAAGTTACTCTTGCTAGCGGTGGGAAATGAAAAAGATGTGCTTTTACTTTTTCACTGCTCTTCCTATTCATGTGTAACAATCACTAACTGTTGCTAATTACCCTGATTTCCTAAAGAAATTAGTAAACTGTTGCATTCATTAAATCTCACTGAAATTTGCAAAACACGACCATTAGCAGTTTCCTCTCAATCACAGCCTATAATGTGGAGGCAGCCGAGGTAATGGTGAGGGTTTATCAATCGATTGGCCTCTCAGCTAGCATTGCCAGAATGCAAAATACTCTCTGTCCATTTCTAGAGGGAAAGTGATGAATGCTTTTAGCAAGAGTTGACAGGTTTTCCCATGGAGGTGCTAATAGCATGAGAAACATGCTGTGCTTTCCATATCATGTCTTGAGTGAAGGACTGCTTTAGCGACATGTTGGCATCTCTGCTTAGAGTCGCATTTGCCGTTGAGGTAAAAAGTTTGCTTTTAGTCTCCCTAATCCCTCAGGGATTTATAAAGAATATGTGTAGGCATGTATGTATCTTTCTGTCTAAAGGTCTGTATCTATTCTCTAGCCTCCATTTACAGTTGATAAAAGGAGGCGAGCCCTGAGCAGCGTAGACAGTGTCTGCGGTTAAACTGGAGCCCCACATGGCCTTAGGTTATGTTTGGCAAGGCCTTTCAACAACAATAGCTGTTGTAATTGTGTTGTGAAGTTTGTATAGCAACCAAAGGTGGAGATAGAAAGCCGTGCCCTAAAGGGAGGGCCATAAATCATAACCTAGGCATCTTGCGAGCATAGATAGAGTAATTCCCTACAGGCATGGCTAGATTCCCTCTACCTACACCATTGTTTACAATCTGAATCGGGGCTTCACAGGTCCCCTACACAATTTGATACTCCTCTATTCTCTCTGTTCCTGTTTCTGTATTTCCCTGAATTCTCACCAATGACATCACCTGCCCTCCAGGCCAAGAAAAGAAAAGAAAAGAAAAAAACAACAAGCAAGGACGCGCATGTTGGTCGTGTGTGTATAGTATTGTGTTGAAAGATGAGCTGGGCTTCTGAAAGACACCCACTCCTTTCTGGCATGGCGTCACCACAAAAGACCTATTGTTGATCTCTCCCTTTGTGTTTTTATGAGTGCGCATGTGTCAGATGTTCTTGAATTTCTCTGTTTGAAGAAAATGAGTGTTTAGGGTCCAGGAGCTTTATGCTGTATGTGTGCTTTTATTTAATATATGGGTTTTGCTGTATGTGTTTGTGGCTTTTATTTCAAGTGTGCCTGCTGCTGCTGTATTTGTCTGTCTAGCCAGTAGCAGAGTCTGGACCAGTAGCTGTGGAGGGTGGGGCGCTTGTATACGCCTGCTGTCTGAGGTGCTTGGTTACACTGCAATTAGCTGTGGTTAGCTGCCTCTCACAAGGCCACAGTCACAAACACAGCCCTGCATGCACTGACCTTTCAACCCCTCCGACAATTTAGCAGCTTGACGTCGTTGACATAATCACTCTCTTTTTTTGTGCGTAAGGGGAGTTTCTTTCTTTCTTTCTTTTTTTTTTTTTTTACATTTTATTGAATTAAGATGATGTAAACTGTTCTAGGCC
>JAJHUR010073578.1:0-36715 GCA_027495735.1 Lutjanus campechanus
GTGGAAGTTTTGAAAGTGAAAATCTTTCTCATGCTTGATATACAACTTCGGATGCTCAACAGTGCGGGTCTTGTTTGCGTTTTACGCTTCATAATGCGTCACAGATTTTCAAAGGCAGAAAGGTCAGGCAGGTCAGTGTAGCACCTGACCTCTTTTACTATGAAGCCACGCTGTTGTAACACATGCAGAATGTTTCTTGGCAATGTCTTGTTGAAATAACCAGGGCCTGAAAAAAATGTCTGGATGGCAGCATATGTTGCTCCAAAACCTGCATGTGCCTTTCACCATTAATGGGGCCTTCACAGATGTGACAGTTACCCATGACGCCATGAGCATTAAGACACCCCCATACCATCACAAAAGCTGACTTTTGAAGATTGTGCTGGGAACAATGTGGAGGACACGGCATCCACAATTTCCCAAAACAATACTTTTTCACTTTGCGTCAGTGTTTCTGGATGTTGTTGATATATGTCTTTCTCTTTGTATGGCCGAGTCGCAACTTGCATTTGTAGATGCAGCGATGAACTGTGTCGATTTTCCAAAGTATTCTCAAGCCCATGTAGTAATATCTTTTGTAGAATCGTGTCAGTTTTATTGAAGTGTTGCCTAAGGGATCAAATGTAACAGGCACTCAATGTTGGTTTTTAGTCTTTCCCCTTACGTGCAGAGATTTCTCTGGATTCTCTGAATCTTTTAATGATATTATGGATTATAGAGGGTAATGAGAAATCTCAAACTATTGGACTATTTACCCATGCAGTTTTTTACAAAGTGGTAAGTCTTGTCCCATCCGTGCTTGTGAGTGACTGAGGCTTTCAAGGATTCCCCTTTTCTACCCAATCATGATACTTTCACCCGTTACCACTTAACCTGTTTCCCTCTGCAAGGTTCTGAACAGGTGCTTTTTTCCACAATTTTCCCAGTTTTTTGTTGCATCTGTCCCAACTTTTTTGTTAGAGTCATCAAATTTAGAATAAGTACAAGAATAAGTTCTGTTTTTATTTATATTTTACACAATGCCCTATTTTTTGGGGGGGAAATGGCGTTGTACATACAGGATCTTGAAATTGATCTTTTTTTAATTTTATTTTATTATTATTATTTTTATTTATTTATTTATTTATTTTTTGATCAAAATTTATCATTTTTATCATTTTCCTCTTTTTTTCTTTGTATTTACAGAACGTCTTTAATGTTTAAAAAAGGTATGAGAAACAAGAAAATGTTTGATGGACATGTGGATCTCTAATCCAATAAAGATAGAACTTGAAAAAAAGATTTTACAGCGCTGTGAGTCAAATGAGCTGTCAGTGATATTTCATAAGAAGTGATTTAGGAGACAAAAAGCAGCTTTGCTACTACCCAGTATTTGTTATGCTTTGATAGTTTGCTGAGGTTAGGCAAAAACAGAAGCTCAGATTGAATGAAAGGAAATGACTCTGTTTCTTTATGGACCACAGACCAGGATGTAGGGGTTGACCGTTATTCGTTTTGAGGGTTGCTCTCATTTTACAGCGGTACAGATGAAAAAAATGACCACAGATATCTAAAATGAGAATGCTGCATCAAAACCTCGGCTATGTCAAGGCTTTAACATGGCCCTTTCACTGCTGCTTTTATACATTTTGTTTACGCTTTAAGCTTATGTAAGTTTTCTACTAAAAACTACATATAGCCTGGTGTTCATCATGCTGCAGGGATGTTCTTGAGTGCTCTTATTGCACGTTATCATTGTGACCCACGGTGTTGTGAGTATGAATTTGTGTTATTGGCTTGTTTTAATTGTTTAGTCTTTTGTACCTTTCTTCTGTGGATTTCATAATGTATCCATCTTTTAATGGTTGTAAAAGTGAAAACTAATAAATATATTGTTTTAAAAAACTAATAAGTGTATATTTTTGTAATCTTACCATATGCTGTGCAGACGATGTGTGTCTCTGGGTAGGACTTCCATAGAATCCTGTCACACCATGAAGGAACATTGACTCGCACCTACGTAAACAGATATAGATATAAATCAACAACATACTGTATGTTTGTTTGACTACAATGAAATAGTCAGATATCTAAACTGTATGCAGTGAAGAGAGGGGGCCTTTATTCCTGTTATGCCAGACATTCCTTTTTTAGACTGCGGGTTAATTCTTGCCTCCTATTTTTAGTCGCCAAGACAGCTGCTGTCAAAGTCCCCTTAAATGGGATTACGTTGCACTTAAAAATGTCCTAAGAAGAGAGTTCACAGTATATTTAGAATACTTCCGGTGTGTTTTCTTTGTTGTTGTATTTTGATGCTAAATATATAATTCACTCTGTAACATCAAATTCTTAAATACAATAAATATACAAGCTAAGAACAACACCAGACAGAAAAATGTAAACTGGGACACAAATTAAGACAAAGAGGTACTTTTAAATACACTGGAATTATTTACAGAAAGACCCCAAATTAAAGGGAATTTAAGTCAAGCCAGTTAAAGGCTTGAGAAAATTGTAATCTTGGTCAGTGTGATTGATCCTAAATTTTCTGGTAAAAGGTTTTTGAAAATTGTACCTGAATCATAACTGTTTTTTTGTTCTTCATATTGTATTCCATATTAAGTGGGTATTTTGTGGGTATTTAAGTAGGTTTTTGCTTTTTTGCAAAGTTCACACAGTCTGGATGACTTCCAGACCAGAGTACAATTCTCTGGAAACATAATACACTTGTTGTCATTTAAAGATATTGAAAATTGTGCATAATATTGTCAATCAGCAGTTTCAGTACAAAATAACTGGTTTCAGACTTCTATCTTAAAACAGTCTGGGTAGAAACCTGTAGCTAGGGCACTGCAAAATCATTTCATTTGTAAATAGTTTATACGGCTGGGGGTAACTTAATGTTCTTCCTCATTAGTGTCCACTTTAGTTGCTGTTGTTTGGTGATACCAGTGTTTCTACACAGAAGTGGAAATGTCTGGAAATTTGTTTGAATTGAATGTGAGATTGAATGAAGTTGTTTGAATCATAAAGAAGTCAAATACTATACTTTCTAGTTTTAAAATACATGAATGTTTTGTGCCTCTGTAGATCCAGTGTGGGCAGTATATTGTAATGCACATAATGAGAGTAGACTGACTGAATATGGAACAACTGAGACATTGTGGAAATTGCACTGATCTCAGGTTGCTCATCGTCTGTTTTGTAAATGGATAGTTCAATAATTGTGAACGTTTTCAGAATGTACTTGTGCTTCTTTACACTAAAAAAGAAACACTTTAAGGTGTTTATGCAAGCATTTTACTGTATGTGGCCCATGAACTAAAGTGAGTTTGACACGCTTACGCTAGAGGAAAAGTTCGTCACCACAGTATCTTTAGGATTCCTCCTCTGGGGACCATGAATGTCTGTAAATGTGTAAATTTTAATGGAAAATCCATCCAATAGTTGTTGGTGATTTCAGTCTGGATCAAAGTGGTGGATTGACCAACAGACAGCCACCCCTAAAATAAACCTATCATGTTTTGGCAGTGACTCATAGGTGCAGATATTGTTTTAATGGTGGGAATGCATCCGCTGCCCTGTACCTGAAAGAGTTCCTTTTTTTTAATGTGCCCATCATCCTGTTTTTCTTGTGCAACAAGAAATGACTCACTCCTGAAGTCTTGTACTTTTGCCATAGGTAGCAGTCCCTGGAGCCCCGTTCATACCGATAGGTGGGTGGAAATGCAATCTTCTCTTCCTCTTAATCATGGTAAACAGAGAAGGTGAGTAAACAAACGTGGATATTTATTCATCATTTATTTTGTGATTGCAAAACAGCATTAAGGTGCTTACACAATAACTGTCTGATATTTATAGCTTTCAATACAGAAAAAAGGGGCAGTAGGAAACTGAAACTCACTGAAGTTGAGAAAGGCCTTCCTCTTGTGTCTCTCTCGGGTCAGTTGGTCTGCACACATGAGCTCCTCAAACTCTCTCTTAGACACATGTTTCAGGATGTCCTGCAGATAAAGAAGAAGAAACATCAGTGGCTGAGACTTCTCAACCGCTAAAGCAGCCACATCTAGCCAGGCTTTAAAGGTGCCAAGTCAGGACACCATGTTAAAAATAGACACAACAACAGTCGGCCAGACCTGTACGTCCAGGTCGAGTCTGTAGTTGAGGTCTCCACACCAGAAAAGATGGGTGAAGCGCAGGCTGATGTCAAAGGCACCGAGCTGTTTTTCACCCAGAGATAGCAGTCTGAGGATGTCCACAAAGTTCTGGTTCCTCCTAAACATGATGCAAATTACAAATAGGGCTACACAATTAATCAAGACACTATGACAAATGAAATGAAATCACAATAAGGCAATATCCAAATTGCACTAAGTAAAAATAGCATTATAATGAACTTCTGTAATGCTGCACAGACGCTCTGGCTAACAAATAGGCTGACTGGTTCGGTTCAGGACAGTCCCTATTAACAAGCCAAATCCTGTCCTATTTGTCCTGAAAATTAACCATATAGTAACAGATAATATAAAAAACACATGAATCCATAAAGATATTCGGATCAAATCACTTATGTAGGCTCTAATTCCTGCTATTAGATATCAAAAATGTCTTGTTTGAGTATTATTGATGTGTTTTCACTGTATTTCATTTTATTTTATTGTTTATTTCATTGATTAGGCTGTCATGCAAAATGGATATTTGATGGTATTTGACCAGTTTTAAATCAGATGACAGAGAGTGCAGCCAGCACTGTGGGAGGAATTTGTGATAAAAAATATCTCCAGTACAAAATATTTACAATATATATATTCATACACTCCTGCAGCTTAATGACTCTCTTATCTGCTGAAAAAAAACATTTAAAATGACTCTAACACACCTGTCACCTGTGTGTAATGGTTCATGTGACTTGTAAACACACTTGTCATCCTCACAATCTGTTACTGTTCTACATAATATTTATAACAAAGTTACAGTCTAATCTCCTCATAAATTATTCTATACATTTTAATCCTTTTGACATGACACACTAATCCCTAACTCTTCTTTCCTGAATTTCACCCACTCTCATCTGCTCACCGTACCTACAAATCTTTTTCTCCAGATGTAGGAAAACATCTTTGTTTGCTACAGACTCCAACAAACGTCACATCATCATGATTTTTATAGTTTCTTCCAGTCAAAGTGAAAATTGTGACACAAAAATGATGATTCCCACTAATCATGAATATCATATTGCAATTCCCATATCTGTCTAAATAAACACAATATGTTTTTTTTTACCATACATGCAGCCCTAATTACAAAGACAATTAGAAATGTTTTTATAAATGTTTTTAAATATTGCGATATAGAAACTAAACAGAAGTACACATATTCTTATACTCATACACACAATGTACCTCAGGACTTTCTCACTCCCAGAGGTCAGGTGGCAGTTAACAAAACCAAACGATGTTCCACCAAAGAGGAAGGAGACCCCAACAGCCCCCTTGTTTCCTGAAACAACAGAAACACTCAACCTCAGACCTCCAGCTTATTAAAAACACATTCTGCATCTGTCAGTCATGCACTGATATTTCTGGCCCTCAGCCATGATTTGATTAGATTGGGCAGGGCAGCATACCCAGCGTGTTCCCCAGGCCGGTCCTCACACTGGCTGCGTTCACATGGCTAATGCGACTCTCGTGCTCCGGCTTCACAAACACGGCCAGCCTCATATTCCAGAGGGACTGTACTGCCACCTACAGGACAATGTGGAGCATTACAATAGATGACAAGGACAGTTTCCAACCAGTCACAGAACAAATAATCACAGATTTCTCTATTGATTTGACCCATTCATATCAAGTCAGACCCCAGGTCAGGGAACAGATGCTCAATTTTGCAAAATAGACCAGTTCTACTGGAAAATGATGTGTTGCTTTTATTTTAGATCACATCCTTGTAAAAACAAATATTCACATAAGAACTATAATCTATTAATGAGATAATATTTTCAGATATATTCCCACAACAATGCTGGTGGCAAAACATCAGAAACTTTCATAATCCTTTCCTACAATCTGCTGAAACTTTGAAAAATTTGAAGAACGTGTCTGCCCTCACACTCAATACTGTGTACACAACCAAACGTAATATTTCACCCATTAACACGAGGGTGGATGCTCTTTGAAATACTGAAGAAAGGGTTTTAATCTCTTAACGTGAACAATACTATAAAATGAATGAAGCACAGATTTTTAAGGATTTTAAAGGATAAGCTTTGTAAGACTAAAATGCCAGAGTTGACCCCAGAGTACACTTTATAGTGTATGCTACATATAGTTGTCTGTTGAAATATCCTTAGTTGATGTTCAGTGAACTTGTCCAACAAATCACACAAAAAATGTTATACATTGTTCGAAAATATGCAAGCCTGAAGTATTAACATTTGTAGTTTGAAGTGAAACCACAAAGAAGAGACCTTGCGACCGACCTTTTTTTCTCTCTCAAGAGACTTCACAGTGTTTGCAAGTATTTTGTGTAAAATAGCAGTAAACAATGAATAATATACAGTAATATTAGATATTTTTTGGTGCAAAATCGCAAATGTGTTCAGACAACTGGGTGAATGTTTAAAGAGCATAAACGCTGGCTTGGAGATTGGAGTAGCATTTGAAAACATTTTGAAAACAACTAAGATGAATAGTTGCAAAGTTGCAATTTTACAAAATCATATGAGTTATATGGCTGCATTAATTGTTTTGCATTTCGGTTTGAAATGAATGTGTCATATTAATGCAAATAAAAAGCATTTCTTTATTCATATATTTATTATGCATATACTTTAAAAAAAAATCAATAAAATACATTTCAAAAAATTGAAAAGAGTTCATTAGAAATCACTGTGAAATATTTTTGTGTCATTCAGCACAACTTTCAAAATAATATGTACGAACATAATGTGAATAGCAAGAAAGTCTGTGTCACACAGGATATTAGGTTTCTGTTCCCGTGTGAGACCAACAGGCTTGTTTATTTTAAGGTAGCGGTTATTTTAACTGTGGTCTTTTACTAAACCTAACCAAGTGGTAGCTGAAGCGAAAATGTAACCAAGACCCTTTTTTTAAAAGTGTAACGAGACACATTTATTATTCCGTACTTGACCCGGAATGAGAATGACAGTGGATAAGACATTAGTTTGAAGCTGAGTTACTGAGTGTCACGAAAAAATAGACCAATTGAGACCATGGACACTAGTCGAACAGATTCAATTTTGTGACTATTTCATGAATGTGGATGGTGGAATATCTGATTTTGAAATTATATGTACAGTGTTATCCTATGAGTAAACCTTTGCTCTACTCCACTGATTTAGCATTGCAATATAAAATTTTAGGACTCACAATGGGCAATTAAAAAGAAATCGAAACTCAAAATTGGATTGTGACCTCGCTTGAGCCACATAAGGTCTTTACAGTCTTTTCACATGTGCTGTGGTACTCCCCAAGCCTTGTAAACAGACTTTGATGTGTAAAATTGGTGGAGTTCCCCTTCAGCTATTCTGAGCATGTAAATCTGTGACTCTTTCTTCTGTGAAATATGGTAACTTCACCCTACTGAGACATAAGAATCACAAGCTTAAGTTTTAAAAAAGTTCAAAAAAGGAGAATTACCTGTTTGAAGTCAATGTGAGTGTAGCTGCGAAGGGTTGCTTTGATATGTTCTGTCCACTCTCTCTCCCCTTGCGGGTTTTCCTGAGTCCCCAAAGCGTAGATGTCATGAGGGAGCAAGGCAGTCGACTCATCAGGGGTGTGTCCTAAACCACAGCAGGTCACCCACGTCTGCAGGCTGCGAGGAGGCGGAGAACCACCTGTGCACACAGAAAAACACAATAAATAATTTAAAAACAACCTTTCCCTTCTGCACATTAGTGAGTGCTGCCTGACAGTGCGAGGCACGTTCATCTCATTTGTGGTTACCCATATTCCAGGTGCCAACAAACACAGAGATCACGTCAGGTTCACTCAGGGGAGAATGCCTGGTTTTCATCAGCTGGAGGAGCTGGCAGAAGGCATCACGTTTCTGAAAGACATGACAGTAAATTATGGGAAAGAAAACAGTGGATTCCGGTTAAAAAATAATACGTATTATCTTGCCTTCTTACCCGAGCACTCTCAAACATCATCTCCCGCGGTGTGTTGTGGTGGCTGTCAACAACCATGCGCACCTTGGCTGGACTGCTCTGGAACTTGACAATCTGAAGGACTGATACACAAGAAACATGCCAGCAGACAAGTTACACAGAATCACAAAATAATTTATTGATCACCGGGGGAGAAACAGGGGTCATGTTACAGTTGCTCTCATTATAGAATAGAAACATACAGTATATATGCATAGGGAAATTATGAGAAAAACAGAGTATTGAAAAAGTATGGAAACAATAAATAATTTAGAAAAAATAGAGAATAAGAAATAATATATATGAGAACTATGAACAAATTTGTGTTCAAAATATGTGCAAGAACATTTTAAATAAGAATATTAGTTGAAATGTACAGTAATAATGCAGTATCAATTTGTTGCACAGATTTTTGTACTGTTTAGTCAGTATTACACAGATGAAATTATCAATAATGGGTGAAATAAGCCGAGGACCAGTCTATAGACTTTCACAATAATACCAATATACAATGTATTTGCAAGCAAGATAAATGGACTAAAATGTGAATATTTTCTTACTTCTGTCATGTGAGACCCTCTCTATACCAAATGAACCAGCCTTCCTGTCAAAGAGCAGCACTC
Source organism: Lutjanus campechanus (assembly GCA_027495735.1). NCBI lineage: Eukaryota > Metazoa > Chordata > Actinopteri > Lutjaniformes > Lutjanidae > Lutjanus > Lutjanus campechanus. The sequence goes on from JAJHUR010073578.1 coordinate 8,770, forward strand.
CTGAGTCCACATCCACAGAAACAGTCTGTCTGCCATATCTCACCATCTTCACCTGGACACACAAGCAAAAACAACTGTTTACATAGTCAGAGATGAATTGTACGATTTGTGATATTTTTAAAAGATAAAATACAGCTGAATAACAGAATAATTACCTGAAATGAGTGGACTGGCAGCTGTCTGGCTTGGTTCTTGACAGGTGTTACATTTGTGGGTGTCGGTTCAGGAGGGGGTGGGTTCGGCTGCACTGCCAGATTGTGATTGGTCACTGCATCTTGTAATGCTTTTAATACCTTTATGAACAGGAAATTATTTGAAGTGTTGCAGTCTAACCATTGTTATACATCAGTAAAAGGACTCATTGCAAATAGAAATACACAGAACTTAGCGAAGCCTTGACACAGTAGACCTCAACATCTTGTCTGAACACACAAAACCTCATAGCTGTGTATTTAAAAAAGGTTTGTTTTTCATCACTCAATAAGTGAGTGCTGCCACTAAACATTTGAAGAATGTGAGAACTGTGGAATATATCAATATTCTGACAGTATTATAGAAGCAATAGTGGTTGAGAAACTGAAACATACCAGGTGATAACAAGTGCAGTCAGTTAGTTTATTAAAGAATTATAACTCTCTCCAAACTCAATATTGGGCTTCAATCTTTAACATAATATTGGTTTCTTTGTTGCCGAGGTACTGACCATATGTCCTTTAAGAACCTGAATCAGAATTGGCTTTATTTACCAGTGTGTGGACACATACAAGGAATTTGATTCCTGTTTTTCCATTGCTCTCAATATATTTACACAAAAATAGAAAAGAAACAACAGGTTTTCTAATAAGTAATAGAACTGTTAGAAATCACTGCATTAGCACTCATGAATGATGATATTAACAACAGATACCATCACTACATATGTACATTTTGTATAATTTTTCCAATGTTCAGCAGCAATTTACTGAACATAAACATACCTTTTTCTCCAATGAAGACAGGAGGCTGACCAAAGCTGAAATCTTACACAACAGGCTGTCTATCTCCATCTCTGGGCCCTTGATCCAAAAATACAAGACACAAGGTGCAATTACTTGATGTCCGTGGATGTACTGTACCAGTCAAAAGTCTGGACCAATCTTCTCACTCACTTTTCTTTATTTTTTTAATTATTTTTCTACATCGTAGATTCATTCGGGACTTGCTTTTACAGAATCTAAAATATAAAAGACTCTCACACACTGTCTTCTGCAATTGAAATCAAGAATTGATAACATTGTTATTAAAGGTTTGATTGCAAGTGCAGAAGAATGTGTTCAAGAGTACTTTTGCTTTTTAGTGTCGACCAGTGCCTTCTCATACACACCTGCTGACCTGCAATTGTGCAAAAGTTTTTTTGATCTTTGATATTTTAGATTCTTCAAAGTAGCCTACTTGTGCTTTGATGGCAGCTTTGCACACTGTTGGTATAATCTGAACAATGTCTTATAAAAAAACGTTGAATTAGAAGTGTGTCCAAACTTTTGACTACTACTGTATAAGAATACAGTGAGCTATACAGCACAGTTTGTATTGTACCTGTGCCTTGGTGTTTGTTATAGAGCAGCTAGGATGGTCGAAGACCTTGGCCAGGGTTTCCAGACTTGAGAGAGTCAAGTCAATCTCACTGTAGATCAGATCACACAACTTTTGATTAACGAACATATATCTATGTCTGTACATTTTAGTACATACATTCAGTAAACAATTAAAATATGCAGCAGCATCAGTGTACTGCATCCTATCAGTCTGTGCATTGCAAGTTTTTTACTTTACGTACATTATTAACAATATAATCAAAAACATGCTGACCTGTTCAGGCCTTGGCAGGCAGTACCCAGAGTCCGTTTGAGGTGACACATAGTTGTTGCCCCTTTATGCACATTCTCAATGTCAAGAGGCAGCTCACTGAAGAGGTAGTCATTGAGTAGACCAATCACCTCACCCGCAGTGCTGCAAACAGTATAAAACAGAATTCAGACAGTAATATCTCATAAACCGTCCAATTCTGCTCTCTGGTTTTATCAACTAGCAAAAACTCTCCTTGAAACCTTTTGCGAGACAGAGTACACCAAAAGCAGTAGTTCACCACACATTAGATACTATATCAAGTCTGTTTATTAATAGGACAAAAGAGAGAACAGTGTTTCACATGTGGGTTTCTCAATGCTTGATTGCCAGCAGGTGCATGTTTAAATGAGAAAATGCTAATCAGCAGAGAGCACAACAGATGGTTAACATTAAAGTAACACTATAAATCACTTAAATAAGAAATAAATAAAAGATCACATCTCAATAAACTCAACGTGACTCAATAAACAGTCACATCCATAATTTATCTGACATTTAAACACAGAAAAGAAAGAAAGAGGAAGAAAAACAAAAGCATACATGCAGCAGAGATGAGCACTATGCAATGGACATCTAACTGTTTTTCATTTTAGCCAGATAATCGTACTTGGATGTGTTCAACTCCTGTAACTTATCCAGGAACAGGGTATGAGGGGCTGGTTTTGCTGGTGGTCCTGTAAAAGGCACTGTGCAGACAGCGGCTGGAGCTGGAGGCGGCTTCTCATCATCTGTGCACACAAATCATTAAATCAAACATTATTTAACCCCTCCAACTCCCATAGGCCAATTAACCCAGTAACAAGTAGTGCAGGGGATTACAATCTCCAAAACAATAATCATTTTACAGTTACTAATCCAAATAACTCTGAGTCTCTGAGTTACTTTTTGAGCTACAGAGGCTATCCTATGATGACATGTACGTGAAGCAGGTCACGTCAGCTGTTAAACAAAAAGCTAAACAAAGAATGGAGGATAAGGGAGACGAAGGGAGGCATACTTTCCACAAGTGAAAGTATTGTCATTATTTTGAGTTGGTTTGGCTCCTCGAGAGAGAACATGCGGTGATGGAATCTATTTGAAGGACACACTCAGAGAGGTGGACATTGTTTCCACCACAGCTGACATCTGGACAGCTAGCAACAAAAGGTTTGTGGGAGCTAACAGTTCACTGGATCAGCTGTTCAACTTTAGAGTGCAAGAATACCTCCGACAAAAGAGTAACATAACTAATTACTTTTCATACCAGGTAATAAATCCTTGAAAACAGGATATTCCACAAATAAGTGGTTACATAATCTGAAAGCTGGCAAATTGAAGATTAATTTGCAGCTCAGCACTGTGGGTCAAGTTTTTCAAGTCATAACTTTGTAATAAAAATTGTGTTTTCTTTTGACGCCTATTCAAATCCTTAAAGTTTTATGGGCTTAGAACATTATGATGGAAGTGTGTGAGCCATTCCCATGCTCTATTATGTCTCATAAGTTGCAGCAGTTTTTGGGTTGCTAGCATTTATTAGGTGCACGATTTTATCATTTTTGATCACTCGAGAATTAAAACAAATGTTCGAAAATCCCTCCAAAATAAAGCATTAAGACACCAAGACATTAAGGAACATCATAGAAATATTTGGTATCAAAAACTTTCAACATTTGGAGATTTCTATAAGAATTTATAGCAACAGGATGTCAAGCATTCATGTGGCTGTGATTATTCTAAAGGTGAATACAACTGGGCTCATTCAATCTGAAAGAGTGTCAGCTTTTCAGTCATACCCAGTTCATGTGAAGCCAGCGCTGTATAGGGACCTCAGTTTGCAGAAATATTCAAATAGAACAGGTGAAAATTACACATTTAAACTGCATGGGAGTCACATAAAGTGGGCATGTCTGTAAAAGGGAGACTCATGGGAACCATAGAACCCATTTTCATTAAGATATCTTGAGGTGAGAGGTCAAGGGACCCCTTTGAAAATTATTGTGACAGTTTTTCCATCACCAGAATTTAGCCTTTGGAGACTGCTGCAGCCTTTGAAAGACAGTAATGTCGGCAGAGGACATAGGCGTCCTAGCAGAGATGAAGAGGTTCATAACAAGCAATGAATGTTGCAGCCCTGAAAGGAGGAACCTTGGAACCTTGACATATTTATAGATCTGTATTATCTTATTATGTGTGCACAAATGCACCATATAATCTATCATATCTGTACGTGTTCACTGTTGGGTGATTTGTTGTGATAACAGCTCAAGGGCCCACCTGAGCTCTCATCCCCAGTGTCTGTATCACGGGGAACAGCATAGAGCAGAGGAGTGACCAGGCCTTTGTGGGGATGCTGGTACCCCAACACCAGGTCCTCCAGTGTCCGGAAGCAGTTTACCTGCACCCCCTGTGTCGTCTGTAAGACATGCAGACACACACACGGGACAGAAGTCAATGAATATATGTACCGTATAAATCACAAGACCATGTACACATGTTAACAGTCTGTCATTGATGTAAACATAAACTGGAAAGACCAAAGAAACTGTAAAACTGTAAACAAATGCAGTATAGAAGATAAGAGACGTTGATGTTACATTCAGAAATGCATTTCTGATGAAAATGTAGCAGTTTAAGTCAATTAAGCTCTTTCATTTTGTTTGATAACCTGGCTTTGAGTAATACAACACAAAAAAGTAGGAATGAAAAATACATAGCTATAACTATTAAAAAAATAACCCCGGCAAGACCTCTTATACTGTAATCAGCTGTCTAAATCTTGTATTTAATGTGTGAAATTAAACACAAAGTCAAATAACTGCCCAGTTCTGACTGGTGTATTTTATGTGGTTGTTAGTGGATGTTTCCATACAATGCCCCCCAACCACCCCTCCTTTCCACATATTGCTTGGTAGAACAAAACAGAAGTATTAATTTGCATGACAGAAAAAGGCACAGATGATTTGGTATGATAAAAATTGTCCCAGGGGTATTTAGAAAGGAAAGGTGACACCATTGACAGCTACTTCCATACTACAGCAGCAGTTGGCTGTCATGTTTCACCGAAATTCAACATTCCCAGTAATTCTAAAAAGCCCTCCTCCTCCCAATAAAAACATGGCAAGGAAGTTTTTACATGCATACGTTCACACATTTAAGCCACAAGCACAAGAAAGCCCCAGACTTTCCACAAAAACCTGTAAAGCTACACTTCAGTGGCACTCAAAGCAGAACAGGCAGAAATTAAGATTAAACAAACACACATGCTATGTGCAGGTGCTGCACGTACACACTCAGAATGCTACCAGTCACATGCACAAAATCAACGTGGTACACATAAGACCACAATATCAAGCACACTCGTTTCCTGCACCCTCTTTTCTGAATGCTTTTGCTTTTATTTTGCGGTGAAAGCAACCATTTTTTGGCTCGAGTGACCTGACCGGTTTGCCAGGAACACTTCAAATAGTATTTTTTGGACCACAAGGATCTCTTGAAAAGCAATTAAAAAGAAATGACAAGGAATAAGAGACAGTGAGGGGACAAAAAAGAGGGCCCAAAATATCTCCATGGCCATCTTGGAAAAACAAAACGGCAAGCATGCGACTTGTGAGTTAGTGGAGCAAATCCAGTGAGGGAAAATACGTACTGGAGGTTTATACTGATGGCAGTGGAAAAACAACTGAAATAGCAACAGATTTTAAAGTCTACGATTGAAAGCAGAGGATTTTTTTTCCAAGTCGAAGACTTGAAAACGACTGCCAGACAATCATTATTAAACTGGTTATTGGACTTTAATATGCAGTCATAGTTAAAAAAGCCACAGTTGATTTGTGGTTTAGGCCCTGAAAATGTTTATTTCTCTCACTCCCTTAGCCACAGTGTGTGTGCACTTGTGTGGTTGCAAACTTTGTGTTTGTGTGTGTTTTTATCGCCTAATAATTAGGTCATTTGCTGGCTAAATGGCCCCCTGCTCAGGGTATCAAAAACAAGACACATACCATCACTGGTTTTAACCCTGCCACATCCAACAGACTCATTATGTCTAATACAAACACCCCCATACATACACATAACAAATAAGCACACCCATTGGTCAGTGACCTAGTGTGTGGGTTGAGTAGGAATCTCTGAGACATAAAAACAATTTCTCCTCTGTGCTGCTGAGCTTATGCTGCAAGCATGTGGCCACATGGCAGAGATGCCATTCAAACAACAAGGCTGCTGCAGTCGCAACAGAGGCTGTACAGAGAGGAAACACAAACATGTTCCTGTTCTCCTTACAACAGGCAATAACAAACCATTGTTTGATCCCCCCTGACTGCCTGTGTTTCTCTCTGTGTGTACAGTTTGTGCCAAGGTTTCAAACTTCTTTTGTGTTTCTTTTTCCTCTGGTGTTCCTCGTTAGGCAGAGGATTCAGTGTCGTGCGGAGATGAACACTCACCTGAACTGCTAGAAGGCCGTCTGCATCGGGAAGAATACGATAGGTGTGAACATGGCGTTGGAACCTTTGGAAACCAAAATTAACTCTTGTTAACACTTATTACACCGTCAACAAACATTTTCTGAACTTAATGTAAATATGCAAGTTTTATTTATACAAGTTAAAGCTACTACAAGGACTTTTTAACTGGTTATGTTAACACTGATGCCTCTATACAAAATAACGAGACCATCTGCGAAAAGATCATCTATTTCTATATAGTTATTCTTAATGCCTGCCATTGAGTCAGATTTTCCTACGATGAAATGAGCCTCTATTTACATTTTCACAGGCAGTGTTACAGCGAGCAGTACATTAGCGAGGTAAAAAAGAAGCAGGAGATTTTTTTTTCCAGATAATTTGATTTTTTGTGTTATAATTTGGGGTTATTCCAGTGAAAACACTACCACTTTTGTCCACAGGTGCCTCTAAAATCAATAAAATAGGAAAGTTGCTTGTAATAGCTTTAATAAAACCTAAAATTTCCAGCAGTTATTTTCAGAGCACGTCAGAACTTGTAAACATGAGTTCTTCTAACTTGAAGTCTTTTGACTTCAAATGATGAGTTGAATCAATGTACTACACAGTGTTCAATCAATTCATTAAATTAAGTCTCTAAAGACACATGATCAGCATGCACTGTTTGAGAGTTAAGACTCTCCTGAGACTCCTCTTTTTATAGTTTTAAGATATGTCATGGTTGTTTCTTTTCACAATAATAAAAACACTGCGAACCCTGATGACACGTCCCGTTCATTTCGATTTGTCCTGTTTTTTTATTTTGTTATTAAACGTCCAACTTAGGCGAACCCAAGACACTTGGTTACATTGGGAGAAGCTGTGTTTCTTTTCTGAAGGCTGCCAGTAGTGTGTTTCTTTCAATCATGCAAGCTTAGCTTCCTTAGCTAGCCAGTTAACTTTATTTCACGCTGAAGCAAAGTTATGGACATGTGTAGGACGGACATGTATGTTGGGATACGAGAGATGACCTTCTGTTTTCTGAGCTGAGTGAGACTGTTGGAGGTTGCGGTCGGAGTGACAGCGGGAAGCGGTGGTGACTACTGTTGAGCTGGTGAGCATGTCCGCTTTTCTGTAATGGGACTGCCCCACCCCATCTCGACCCCAACAAAGACAGAAGACAATGATATCATCTTCCATCTGCAATGTTTTACTGCGGACATATGCTACGTCATGTGCCAGTCTGGTAGACATTGCGTGATGCGCCGGGAGAAGCAGCGGCTGTACATTCTTTGTGTGAAATGAAGAACTGACTTTTTAAACTGAGAAAATGTAAAAGGAAACTTTGTTTGTAATGGTCGTCAGTGTAACTGAAGAGTTGCTGGTTCAATTTAATATCTTGAGCTTTTTGAACAGATTTTCTAAAGTACAGCTGAGTTAATGTCAACTTAAAATTTTAAGGTAGTCAGGACAGTTACTTTTTTAAGTTAAAACAAATAGTTTATTTTTACAGTGTAACCGCATGGCAAATTACTATAACACACTTCTGAGCAAAGATTCAAAGGGAAAATATACTTAAATGTATTGTTTAAATAAAGACCAGATGTTTAGCTGTAGTTAAAGACACTGTAACTTTCTTAACACGGCGCCAGTTGTTTCACAGATCACTAATGACCCGGCTTATTTTAGTTATCCAATGTGTGAGAGACACTTAAATCATCATCTCCATCAGTCACTACAGGGAAATTTGTTTTCAGCCAGTACATGAGGATGAATGGCAGCTACTTACATGAAGGGGAGAGGTGAACCATGATGGCAGAATGACTACATACAAATGTGGGGGGAAATTGAGGAAACTAAAAGAGGGGATGACATATCGCAAAAAGAACGAAGGGAAAGAGGGAGCACTATGAGTGGCCGGGCTCAGCTTTCAGGAATGTATCTGGCTCGGACTGATGAGCAGTCAGCGTAGTGCGGTCGCTGGAGCTCCCGCCCTCTTTCAGGGGCCCCAGGGAAGAAAGAGGGGTAAGAGGGGAAACAGGGAGTCCTGGGCCAGGGTTTGACTGGCTTGAGGTGGACTGTGTTCGTTCGGACAGTCTGGAGAGGGTGTATGTATGAGGTTGGCTCGGCCTGTACGCAGCCATTCTTCGCTGCCTGCTGGCAGATGATGGTGAAAGTGATGGATGTGACGGGGGGAGTGAAGCTGCTGAATCAATTTACAGATGGGGACATTCTGCAGAAATGTTGAGTTTATGAATAGTTTCCAATCCTATACGCCAAAATCTCAAAGTTTCACAAGATTAGGTAATTAGCTTTGGTTCGACATAAAGTAGAATGGCTCTCTGGTTCTTCTCACAAAGGCTGCTTTTACTAGTTCAAGACATCCTGAGTGAATCATTCATTAAATATTTTCAAAGAGGTGGAACACATAAAATTAGACATATAAAGAAACATTCAGTAGCCTCTGTAAAAATGACTTTTGGTGAGTGCAGAAAGTCACATTCCCATGCACTTTTCTTTTAACTTAGGATTAGAGGTGTCATTGATGATAATACGTAAAATAATTATATATGTATATAGATATCATTTAACTAACACACATATCATGTAAAGAATCCAGCACTTATTCAACATACTGCCAGCTCTTAAGTCATCTCTATATCTTTCAATTTCTTTTGTTTGTCAGTTCATCCGGTTGATTTTTCACTGTCTGTTAAGTGTAATTGCGCTTTTTGTACACTTTTGTACAGTTATGGTTACAGACTCTTTCTCCATCTCCTTACACTCATATTGTGAGTGTAACTCATTTGCCAAAAAAGACACAAAACGTAAAACAAAGTAAAGTAATTTCACTGATAGCATTATTTATTTTCTTTAATTTTCTATAGATCGCAATAATACGGCAGACGTCTTAATTTACTCAGGCTATGATATGAAAATCTGACCTTGTGACAGCCCTACTTGGTATCTAGACAGCATTACTGACAAGAGCTGTACAATTACTTACACATTAACAGTACCAGCTCACAGGTTCTTGCACACAACATCCCATCATAACAACTTAAAGTACCTTGGATGGGCAATTATATTTGATTGAAGATAAACTGGCTGTCCACTAAGTAGGTTAATGTGTGTGTGTGTGTGTGTGTGTGTGTGTGTGTCTCACAGCAGGCACAATGCATAGGCTCCTGGCACAGACTCACTGTCTCTCACTAGGTAGCTGCCATCCCTCCCCGCCCGTGCCAGCAAGTCCTCTGCGTGCACACGGCTGATGTCACGATGATACCATGCTGCCGTCGTCATGGCAATCAATGCTGTGAGATATGTTCATAAAAATAATCCACATGAGGTGACAAAGTTGTGAAGAACACAAACTTAACAGACTTTACTGTGTCAGATGTGCTCAGATGGCATCCCGCTAGCGGTTTGTCATTAAAGTTGTCAGCGCCAGAGTGTTTAGAACCCTCCCATGATCCTTTTCGTCATTATCAAAGTGTCAGACAGACAATCCCACACCTTGTCTGTATCAGCTAGCACTTCCTGGGTCTCTGTTAGTTCCTTCTGGGTCACACATCCTGTCGCATTAGAGGCAGAAAGAGAGAAACATCCAGCTGATGGTGTGGTGAGCTCCCCCGTCCACCTTTTTGATGATAACCTCGTATAGTCGGACCCTTTTTCAGTTTCTGGTTGCAAGTTGCTGTACCCAGGTGGGTGTGTTGCTCCAACAAACACAGACCATCACAACAGCAGCAGTGCGAGGGAGGGAGAGGGAAAAATAGCGAGAGGTGCTGCTGAATGAAGCAGCCACCCCTGAGGCAATGACGGTGCCTCTAGCTTAACCACAAACACAAGCCCTCCTCTTGTCCCAAAACAAAAACCCCACATGCAAACAACAGGAAAAGAAGAACCAAGAATGGCAAAACAAACAAATCGAGCCTCACACACGGCACCCACACACTCACGCACGCACACAGCAGAGACAGAAACATACCAGATGGAACTCAGTCAGCACTAAAACCAGACAGGCATGCAACAGAAACCAGACTAATTCAAATGATTTCCCAGCTCTGTTGCCATATAAGGGAAAAGCAACACCCTCCAAAAAGTTCAGCTGATGACTGCAGTTGTCTTTGCGTCTTCCAGGCCCAGATTCCATTTAGAGTGTGTCTGGTTGGACGTGGGCTGCTCCGGGGGTCTCACTTTCATGCTGGATGTTTGTGTGTGTCTTGTCAGTAGAGTCCCGTCCGTGCTGGCGTGGTCTCCAGCGGTTCTTCAGAGCGCTGTCAGAGCAGAGGGAGGGAGCAGAGAGGCAGGCAGAGGACAACCCCGTTAGAGCGCAGGGCAGACAGAGGAAGTGACTCGACATTCCAGATGGCGGACATAGCCAGGAGAATTCTTGCAAGGGGCTCAACTTTACCACCAGTGTGTGAAACAGCAGACTGCTTCCTTTTTACTCTCTCCTTCCCCTCCCATCTTCTTCCTCCCTCAGCCCCTGTCCTGTCTCTCTTTCCTCAAATTCCAAACAGAAAACACAGATTTATATATACACACACACAGGTGGGCTGCCTCAGTTTCTTTTTTGTCATCTTTATCTTCTGAAGTTTTATCATCTATCTTTTTTCCACCCTTTCTTTTCCTGTCCTAACATTTTTCTTTTTGTCACCCTCCTTAAACTTCCCTTCCTTTCTTGCTCACTCCTTCCTTGTAAGCAAAACGCAGCCTGCATATGGTTATGATCATCCTTCACTTTCTTATTTTTGCCCTCGTAGAACATCGCCCATTATTCAGCCCTCCTACTTCCCTCCTTCTCCATTAGCTGGAACGTATAACTCTGTGGGAAGCTGTTTGGTCCCATATTTGCTGTTCTGCCTCTCACTACTCAGCAGAAATGTGCCGACCACCAACCGCAGCCTCCATAAAACAAATAGACATCCCATCCCAATCTGATGACATATCAACTTAACCCTTAATCTGTAATCAGCTCTTCTTAATGTTGCTATGAGCTCTCTACAGCACATATGCAATTGACAAAGATGTACAGTGTCATGCCATTGAGGCTGTAAAGCAGTGCTTTGTGCTAAATGCTAACGTCAACATGCTAACATGCTCACAATGACAATGAAAACATGATGATGTTTAGCAGTTAATGTTTAGCTGTAATGTTTACTACTGTGATCATCAGTTTAGTGTTTTATGTTGCTAATTAGCACTCACTGATTGTAGGTCTCTCCAATTGTGTCCAGTCAGCAAATCCACCCAGCTCACATCAGGCTTCCAAAACTGGAAAAACCGTTAAACTAGTCAGTGTTGATCACATGCAGATCAATATTCTGTTATGTCATTGTTTATTTCTTGCTTAAAGGAAAACATATTTTAGTCATACACCATACGTATATGAATTCGTAGACGGAGCTTCCAGGGTGAAAAGTGAAGCTAATGCAGAAGTGCCTTAAACCTGCGTTCCTTTGAATGGCCAGCAGAGGGCGAAGGACCCTACTTCTTACTTGACTTATGACCTCAGTAAACAGTTTCCTTATTAGTTTGTGGTTTCAGTTGCTAGTTTCAAGTCTTCATCAGCATGATATTCATTTTGAAATTTATGGTTCCATTTAGAGTAAAATAGAGGATAATACTAATACTTTAGGGCGGGGCTAGAGTGGGACTGACAAGTCATTCTCAGTGAGTCCATCCAGTGCAACATACAAGGTTCACAAAGCTCAGATCAAACTGTCAAACTAGATGGTGCTGATCAAATATGAATCAAGATTCTGTTACTGAATTGTCTTTCTCACATCACATGTTTTTAGAAACAGATTTTAGTGAACTCTTTAGCTGTAATACAAGGAAAACTGCAACCAGGCAACTGTCATTGCCTTTCCTGTTTCAAACGGAGCCTCCTGAAACTCAGATTGAAGTGTCAAACTAGTTGGTGCTGATTAAAATGGATCAAGGTTAAGTTACTACACTGCCCGTTTCTCACCAAAAATGTGAAACATATTTCAGTGTCCTGCTTGGTTGTAATACAGGAAACTTTGCGGCCAGGCAGGCCATTGTTTCAGGCTGAACAGAAATCAAGCTTTGTATCAGCAAGTTGCAGTGCATCACCCACAAGCTCCATGCTCTCGTCCGTACTGCGCATGCTCTGATTGCAAAAAAAGAAGATGACAACCACCATAATACCAAACTCTAAGCTTCAAAATGGTAGTCCACGAAACAATGGCTGATGTCGACATTGGTTCACACTTTTTTTCAGTTTACTGTTAAGCGTGAAAGGTTGTAACCAGGCGGCTGCCATTTTGTGCCCTGCTTGGAAACGGGCTTAACACCTCTATACTTCACGTTTCGTTGTCCTGATGACAGATTGATCTTCAAAATGGCCCTTAAGAAGGTGATGTCTAAGACACTCTGTCCACTATCCAACATACTGTCTATGGTATAATCGCCTGAAAATGAGACCTGTTGCGCTTTTGTTACCATAGAATGATTCATTTATATCTGCAGAGGGCATGGGTCCTCTTCCATGGAGTCCACCATGTTGTGCCACCATGTTTCCACAGTAGCCCAGAGCAGACAAACCAAACACAATAGGCACACTTGGAAGGGGAGGGTGACATGAGGGGTTGCAATCTGCAAATTCACTGCTAGATGTCACTAAGTCATACACACTAGTCCATTAAAAGGAAGGAATATCTTAAGAGTTTTTTGTTTTGTTTTTGTTTTTTTGGCTTAACTGAGCAAATTATTCGTGACTTCTTTGGTTGAAAAAAATCATATAAGCTTCACTGAAATTTAGTTAGAGCAACAGAAAAATCCATATTTTCTAAGCTCTGACAGAATACAACCTTTTATGAAGATCTATCCCTGCTGGACGGCTGAGAACACATAAAAGTTCAGCATCATTGGTACAAAAATCCCCCTGTTTAGAGTTCATTTTTATTTCATCACATTTTGTCATTCTCAGAAACAACAATTGTTCTCCAGCACTGATCTGGTTCCTCTCTCTTCACCATCCAGTTCCACCAAATGCTCTGCTTATGCAAGCAGTGGATTGGACAGGATACTGAGACAGACCCTGAAACAGCAAGATGCACTCCACTTCTAAGAACTGTCTGCTCTCTTTGATTTTCCATGCTGACTGTCAGATCAGATATTGAATTTAATTTGCATTGTTTTATATAAATGAGTCAGACACCATATCTGTATGACAGAGATGCTTGAAGAGCTTTCCCGAGTACCCCCGAGTGGTAAAACAATATTACTCTAGATTATATAATCAAGGCCAGGCAGCAAGCCAGGCCTTGATTATATAATATGCAAGTCCAAATACAGTGTATCTTAAAGGTTAATATGACTGCTGATTTATATTAAACACATTCAGTGTCATTAAAAGCACATCCACCAGAGCTTAAAGCGATATTCCACCCTGCGAGAATAAGCCATTCAGTATGTACTCACCACTATGCTGATGTGATGATAAGTGAAGATCTTCAGTTCACCAAACAATCCTGGAGTTTTAGGAGAAACAGGGTAGCAGCCTCATCCAGTACAATGGCAGTGACCATGGATAAATCATTAAAAATAGCACACAAAACAAACACAAAATGTCTCCATCCTGCTTGTGTGGTGTAAACCAAGTGTCCGCGAGCCGCGACTTTAAAAATTAATCGCAAAAGACGCCATTTACGCCATGTTTTTAGCAGAAATATCAGCTGTAGCACGTAGCCGGTAGGATGTGAACATTGCGTCTATCTCGCGAGACTTCGTATATATCTTAATGCACGTACGGAAGTCTCGCGAGATCGACGCCATGTTTACATCCTACCGGCTATGTGCTCCAGCTTATTTCTGCTAAAAACATGGCGTAAATGGCGTCTTTTGCGATTAATTTTTAAAGTCGCGGCTCGTGGACACTTGTATCACACCACACAAGCAGGATGGAGACATTTTGTGTTTGTTTTCTGTGCTATTTTTAACGTTTTATCCGTGGTCACCGTTCACTGCCATTGTACTGGATGAGGCTGCTACCCTGTTTCTCCTAAAACTCCAGGATTGTTTGGTGAACTGAAGATCTTCACTTATCATCACATTGGTATAGTGGTGAGTACATACTGAGTGGGTTATTCTCGCAGGGTGGAATATCGCTTTAAACTAGCCATATAAAATAAAACAGTTTTTTCAGGAATATTGCTAAAACTCAACAGAAATGCTCTGAAGGTACTTATTTGCAGAGTTATAATTATAAAAGAACAACACCATCCCCCAGTAAGTCATATAATGAATAAGAAATAGATGGTTAATAAGAGCTCTGGTGGTGCATGACAACATTTAGTCAGAGTTATGCTCATTGTGTTTCAAGTGTGTTAATCATTCAAATCATTGACTATAGCGCTGTACATCAACAAATCTTTGCAGAAAGTTACAATGACACTTCATCCAGTTCACCATCAGTCATAACGAAGCCCTGATTGGCTCTATCTAATAGAGTTTGTTCTTCTTGGCAACACACACTGCATCACTACCCCGATTTAGCAGTACACTGAAGACTGTGTTGTTAAGAAGACGTAATACCATGGTGCTGTAACGCACTGGGACTAGTCAGCAGTCCCTTTGAGCGACAACAATGTTGACTGTCTATATCAAGAGCCTGCCAAAAATGGCACCAGATTAACTGTAAGGGGCTTATGCGACTGCATATAACCTCACACAGCCAAAACTGGAAGAAGAAAACCCACTTCAGCATGAAGAGGACAGAAAATAAGATTACCTGTAGTTTTTTCAGTGCGTTTATCCTGGATACTATGGAAGTAGAATACAAAAATACAAATCCATGTAAACAGTGTAAACAAAAATACACACCTTACATACACCATATTGTAAATAGTACATCACAGTGATGAATTCACTTTGAATAGCATATATATATATATATATGATTAGCAATTCCACTAACCTTATAGTTGTCTTTATCCCAAGAGGCCTGAGAATAAATGCATGAATACACAGTCAGTATTCCTTTAGCATTGACAGAGTGTGTCAAACCATTTGTTATAAATGTAAAGCTTTCAGGCAGAGCTGCTTCAGTCTGTTTCAGCTCAGGTGTGGTTTTGTTTGCTCAGTGAAGCACACAGAGGATGTATCACAATGACTGTCAATGCCAATAATAGAATACATAGAGTAGAGGTTAAAAGATGCATTCCAATTATTATTTTAAGCGGGGTTGGGCGATATTATGACAATATTGTAGGGATGACTATTGGTGCTTTCACAAAATATTAACACATTGAGATTTTTGACAAATAATCATGAGAAATGTGGACACAAAAACTAAGGTAAAGGGTAAAGGCTAGGGCTGCACAGTTACTCAAAATATGATAAAAAGAATTGGAATGTGGCCAAGTGAAATATCTAAATCGCAGAAGCTGCATTTTTCTGATGAAGGAAAAATGTGTGAAAAAGCATCATTATAATGAAGCACTGTGGTGCTGCAGAGATGCCTTGGCCAACAAATCTTCTTCTCCAGATGTAAGAAAACATGTTTATTTGGTAGAGACCCCAACAAATGTCACATGATTTTAATATTTTTAAAAAGATTTTTTTTGGTGAAAATGAAATGATACTGATGAAATTTCCATTAATTTTGAATCACTGCAATTGCAATATCTGTCAAAAATAATTGCAATATGCTTTTTAATGAATGAAACTTACAGAACCGCTAAAACAGTCTGGTAAGTTAAGAAAATTACATTACTTTCCTGTAATGCAGCCTTTAAAGAAAGGAAAAGACAATACTTATGCTATATCATGGTATAACAACATCCAAAATCTAAGACGATGCTCTGTCTCATATATCACAATATCAAATGTTAAATACATAAAAGAGTATCTTTATGACAGAGATGGTAGAAGAGCTGCGGCTGCTGATTTTGCCCACATCCTGCATGAAAAGGCCTCACTTATATTTAGTCTGCATTATACTGTTATGTTACCTGAAACATCAGCTGAGAGCCCAAACAGGACAGTGATTAAAGCGATATTCCACCCCAACATGATAATCCACTCAATATGTACTCACCCCTATGCCGATGTGAAGATGGGTGAAGATCTTCAGTTCACAAAACAATCCTGGAGTTTCAGCAGAAAACAGGGTTGCAGCCAATGGCAGTAAACGGATACCACGGATAAAATGTAAAAAAAAAAAAGAAAAAAAAAGCACAAAACAAACACAAAATCCTGCTTGTGTGGTGTGATCCAAATGTCTGTGACTTTGTATATCTTGCGATATTTTCACACGTGCATCCATCTCTTGAGATATATGAAGTCTCGCGATACATCGACGCCATGTTTTTGTTGTTTTTTTGTTTGTTTTTTAAGTTATTTTTTTGGCCATTTGTGCCTTTATTTGATAGTGATAGCTGAAGAGTAGAAAGGAAACGGGGCAGAGAAAGAGAGAGAGGGGTTGACACGCAGCAAAGGGCCGAAGGCGGGAGTCGAACCAGCGGCCGCTGCAGAGGACTACAGCCTCCATACATGGGTCGGATGCTCTACCCACTGAGCTAAACATCCGCCCAATCGACGCCATGTTTACATGCTACCTGGGAAGCTACAGTTGACATTTCGGCTAAAAACATGGCGTAAATGGCGTCTTTTGTGGTTAAATTTTAATGTCGCATTTTGCGGACACTTGGATTACACCACACGAGCAGGATGGAGACATTTTGTGTTTGTTTTCTGTGCTCTTTTTTTTTTTTTTTACATTTTATCCGTGGTCTCCGTTCACTGCCATTGGCTGCAACCCTGTTTTCTGCTGAAACTCCAGGATTGTTTTGTGAACTGAAGATCTTCAATCCTCACATCGGCATAGGAGTGAGTACATATTGAGTGGATTATCATTCTGGGGTGGAATATCGCTTTAAGCTTTGTGATTGTGACTAAAAGTAGTAGCTACTGTATTTCCAAGGATAAACCTTTAAAAATGACCACTCAAAGCTATATGATATCCTGACTGAAAAAAAAAAATCAAATCTTAGGAACATTATGCACAAAACAACATTAAAACATATGTCATACAACTAATTATATTTAAAGATCCATTTTTAAAAGCGATTTTAGGACTGCTTTGTTTCTTTTAAACTTTCTTTTCCAGAGTTAGTCAGTTTTCAGTCGAGGCAACAGTTTGTGTGACCATTTTCTGCCCAAACTGTGGCTGTGATTTTGGTGTTACATAAAAGCCTCATGTTTCAAATAAAGGAGCCACTGCTCCCACATATCACCACTCTTCCAAAAATAATTGTTTGCTTGAAATTCTTACAGTGACATCTGGTACACTACAGCAGTCTCTAAGGCATGCTTTCCACAGTCCCTTAGATTTTCTGCATTTCACTGCACCAACGTTAATATTAGAGTCAAACATATAAGGGTAAGTTAAATGTGGTGCACGAATGTAGAATGATTAGAGGATCAGCTTTCATGTATTAAACTGCTTGAAACATGAAAAAGTAATTTACATGAATACAAAGTAATCTGATGCTTACTATTTTTGTTGTTGTTGTTGTTGTCTTTCTTCAGTTGTTGTTTTATGTGTTTTGTCTCTGCTGTTTGTTTGCTGGCTCTTTGGAATTACCTCAATGAGTGATGACATGAACTCTTGTTTTGCATTTCTGGTTACTAGAAAAGGAAAAAAACAATTAGAAGGAAAAAAGAGGGGAAAAAAGTGATATGAAACCCAAAAGTTGACTAAAAATGTATTAAACTAAAAACCTTAATTGTAAAACTAAATTATTTTTGTTTTGTAACTACCCTGAGAAGCTATCAGGTTCTCTATGGATAACAATGATATAATAATTTGTATATATGAAGAAGGATCAGGTGTTTCTTTCTTTATATTCTTTAAAATGTTATTTTTATGGATTTATGGAAGTTGTGAGGATATATCATCTCTGTGTGTGTCTGTCTATCAGGGTGTACAGGCTTGATTTTGTATTTTGGTCTGTTTTAATGCGATTGTCGTGTTGTGTTTGATCTGTGTTTATTGTTTTCCGGTTGTCTGTTGATTTATATTTTGTTAAATATATTGAAAATTTATTTTAAAAACATAATTAACAGCTTAACTTTGTATTTGCCTGTGAACTCCTGGCTGATGGTCCAGTGGTGCATTGTTGTCCACTTGTCTGGGCAGCTTTAAAGAGGTCTCAAACCTTGTGACTCCATATGACAAGTGAACGGAGGCCAACACAAACATCCACCAACCTAATTCATTATTCCTGATGGACAAGGTGTGACAATCCACCCATAAAACCCATCATCCAGCACCCTCATTAATCAATCAATTACACCTAGCATGAGGGAGTGTGAAGATCCTCCAGCAATCCACCAGACGGATTTACCTCTATAGCTGAGTGCCAACTGGAACCTTCTAAAAAGGTCACAGACAAAGAATGTGGGACCCTTGGACAACCTGATGACCAGGTTAACCAGTGCCTTTGCTCTTAATGAGGCAAACAACATAAGAGATTCAGGGAGTCCTTATCGACTCATAAAGTCAAAGGTTATGACCCGGGAGAAAAGCCGACCGACCATCATTCTACATGCATCAGACATTCTGATACACATATTACTACTAAACTGTGGAACTGATTAGTGTGATCATTTAGTAATCACATACTGATACTAGTTGTTGCTTGCACAGCAGTAAGTCAGCAGGTCACTTTGGTTTCTGTAAACCTGCCACAGAGCACAGATTGCACAAAGCTTGGTAGAGAAGCCATCTGTCGTCCTGGCTACCATAACAACCGAAATCCAACTAATACCACTCAACTCCTGTCTAAGCTATAAGAAAGGAAATCCTTGAACATTCACACACAGTCCATTCAGACAATCTTATAACCTTAGTGAGGCTCTAATAGCATTAAAACTATCTCACAGCTCGGAGCAAAGAGGTGAAATAATTACTTTATCGCAGTATTTAATCTTTTTATTATTAACTTTTTACTATCAGAGATGTCAGTGCAAGTTTACCATTTGCCCAACTGTTATTTATAAATTAAGTTTCCTAAGAAAAATCTGTTTTTAGAACATTTACTTGCAGTAATATAGGAAAAAATAAACAATAGGGATGTAACAATACCAAAAACTCAAGGTACAATAATACCACAATAAACAGTCGATATGTGTTAGAGCCACAACGATTAATTGATTGTTATCAACTATTAAATTAATGATAACTATTTTGATAATTCATTGATTGGTTTGAGTAACTTTTCATGAAAAACATAGTCAAAACTTTGGGAAACACTCTGATTGACATTTTGCACCATTTTCTGACATTTTATAGACCAAATAACTAATTGATTGATCAAGAAATTAACTGACAGATTAATCACTGATGAAAATAATTGCAGCACTACTACTATTTCACTCATGATTATATTGTTGTTTCTGCACTAGCTATGGGAAGATATGGAGGATCATATATGCAAAATGTGGAGGACTACACAATACTGGTCATTACTGTAGGAAATATCAGTTTTATACAAAAGCCAACAAAGACCAAGTGACCAACATATAGCTTCACTCGAGGACATGGCCTGTGTAACCCACTCCATACCTCTCTCACCCTGAAAACTGCCCACGTCTTTGAGATTATTCTTCTGAAGTCACATAACACAACATTATTTTTACACCTGCTGTCGACCAAAACAGTAGCGTTCTAATGCATTAATTAGATTTTCTCTAAAACAGCCTTCTTTGACAGGCTGGTAAGCTGAAGGGAGGGCTACAAGGTTGGTAGGTCATAGTATAAAAGCAAACGCGAGGTGGTGATTGGCACTCGCACACACTACACGCTGTCACCGGTGACGGATTACAGGAGACAGCAGAGAAGACTCATTGGCAGACCTGCGTGCAAGGTAAGGGAGCCGTTTCTCTTGCTGACCAACAGCACATCAGAAATACACTTAGAGGAAAATAAATCAAGATAATGACATTACAGTTATTGCACAGGGAAGCATTTTCTGAGAATCACTGAAATTACTGAAAGTCACAGGAACATATTACTTCAACTAGAGCTACAACAATTAGTGGATGATTGATTAGTTGTGAACTATTAATGGTCAACTATTTTGAAAATCAGTTATTCACTTTGAGTAATTTTGTTAAGAAATAATACCGAAATTCACTGATTTCAGCTTCTCAAATGTGAATATTTTCCGGTTTCATTACTTCTCTATGAGTCAGTCTTTTCATCTTTTTTATTTGCAGACTGAATCCAGAACCTCGCCATCAACATGTCAAAGTGAGTATGAAGAGTTTAAACTTTTTTCATCTATTAATTCAGCAGGTATTCTGACAGAATAACTAGTTTAAATCAGATTAAAAAACAGCTGTGGTATTAAATTATTTGCCACAAAAAAAATTTGATGAATACAATAAAACGCCTATATGACGGTGATCATTTATGCGTGTTTTCTATTTGTGAAAATACCAAATGCTAACAATCTTTGAATTATATTTTTACTTTATACAAATTCAAACTTGACTCATTTAATGGAAACAAGAATAACCCAGGACCCATGCACACAGAGATCAAAGTAGTTATAACGTCACACAATTAAACATGTTGGCAGAGTCACGTACTACAGTTGATGTGTCTTCCAGGGTATGGACAAATCCTGATTAAGGTGGATTTGATCTTGGAAGAGGGGGTTTACAATACAAAGGAAAAGTTTTAACAGGATTACTTGGCACACACCCGAAAGAGGCAAACACCACCAAGGATTACTTGTTTGTTCGTGGCTACAAGCAGAGGAAAGGGAGTGCAAGGTTATGTAATACTAGAAACATTAAGTTTAACAAGAAATTTTCAACATTCAATATAACAGCTCTACTCTCTGCAGCAACATGGGATAAATTGGAGTGATTTTCAGGAATATGCCACTACCATGAGTCTAATCAAATTAGCAATATACAGGAAATAGCTAATAAAAGATGTTTATTTTTTATTTTATATAAATTACAAAATATAATGTATTGACTTACCAAGAGACAGTTATGTCTTGTGTCCAGATTAAACACTTGTGCCAGCAGGTGCCTTTCCATCCTGAGCACTAATCCATGCTCTATAGGAGTAGGGTGGAGGGGTGGGGTGTTATCCTGTAATTGAAAATGACAACTATGGGAGGTGGTATAGGTGCACAACACTATTGCATAAGACCACTTTAGAAGTGGGGGAAAAAAAACAAACTAAATTACTGTAATGTAATAAGGAAGAATACTTGGACTTGGTCCTGAACAACATGTGCTTTTATCAGACACATTCATTGAGCCTAAAAGTGTTCAAAAGTGTGACCTAACAGTCTGATTCAGTGTCTTTTCCTTTTTTCTCTCTTTTCAGGGTATTTAAGAAGACCAGCGGCAATGGAAATGTAAGTGGCCTCTATAATATAGTCATTACAGGGCACCTCTTGAGTATAGGGAGGAGTGCAATTTGTATGTGGCTCTTCCAGCTCCCAGAAATAACTCACAAACTCTCGTAACCTCGGCAGAGGAGTAACCGTTTTCCTCTCTGCTTTTCTTTCAGATTGCACTGTACTTGGGCAAGAGAGACTTTGTGGACCATGTGGACCATGTGGATGTAGTTGGTGTGTGGCACAATGTCTGTTTATATATCCTCAAATTTGCACACATACAATAAATGTGTATTTGTTAAATCTAATGCAATTGGTTTTCCCCTTATTTGCAGATGGTGTTATTAAAGTGGACCCTTCTGGTCTCAACGGCAGAAAAGGTATTTCTATCACAATCGCTGCCAGTGATAAAAGTAATAGAACCAACATTTAGGCAACAAAACTAAGACTGGGTTGCAACTACGGCTGGGCATTGGTACTCCAATAGCTTTAAGGTATCGATTAAAATAACCCAGAAACAAGTAGTATTGAAACTTCAAACATCAAACGATCTCTTCATTTAATCCTTTTGATACCCACGTCTAGAAAAGTTACTTTTTATATGGTTTTGTTTGCTGCTAATCATTGCAAGCTTTCATCATAAAGAAAAACAGGTGGCAAACCATTAATTTTCGTCTGCTTTGTATTCATTAACAAAACGTTACCTTGTTCGCTAGCTAGCTAAAAAAGAAACAAGGCTATATTTTTGCTGACTAGGAAAAAAAGAAAAATGAAAAAAGAGTGTTTTAAATTTAATCTCTCACATTGAAACGGGTTTAAAAGTTTGGTGTGGCATAATTTAAAGTTAAATCATTTAATCTGGGTTAAAAATTAATCCATGTTGGTGCAAACCAGCCTAAATATCTAAATATCCTCTTCCATTGCAGTATTTGTCTACCTTGCTTGTGCCTTCCGCTATGGAAGCGAGGACTTGGATGTTATTGGGCTGTCCTTCAGGAGAGACATTTGGATCCAGCGTGTTCAGGTGTACCCACCTACAGGTGAAAACACAGCGAGAACACCAATGCAGGAATCCCTTATGAAGAAAGTTGGAGAGCAAGGATGCCCTTTCTCTTTCCAGGTGAGGCTGCATAGCTCACTTACTCTTTATATGTAACATATCAAATCACTCACAGTCAAATGTGAGATTGATCAACCACAGATCATGACTTCACATTTACTTTCTAGTCAGCACCTTCATTTATGAATGTGCCTTGTTTCTGCTTCCACAGATGCCAACAGATCTGCCATGCTCAGTTGCATTACAGCCAGGGCCAAATGATTCTGGCAAGGTACCACCACCATCCATTTTGATTCATTTTTACACACGACTTTAAATGTCTGACAAACAAATCATTTGTTTGGGTCTTGTTTTGTTGCAGGCCTGCGGCGTGGACTTTGAGGTTAAAGGATACGTTGCCAACGCAGCAAACAATGTAGATGAAGTCATTGAAAAGAAGTATGTATGTCCAAAACCAAATCATACTATCAGCCCAATCTTCTGTCACATCCTTCTGCTGTAGCAGGACACAAAGAGGGCTAACCCTGACTCTCTTTGTGTCTTTTTTCTGCTCTTCAGGGACACATGTCGTCTGATGATTCGCAAAATACAATATGCACCAGCTAACACCAAGGCCGGACCCAAGGCTGAAATCACCAAGCAGTTTATGATGACTGACAAACCTGTTCACTTGGAGGCCGCCCTTGAAAAAGAGGTAGATTGAAGTCTATACACTGTGTTTTTGGCATGACATAAATCCATACTGTATAATATAACTATTGCTAAAAGTTTCAAAATAAATTATTATTTTATTTAGATTTATTACCATGGAGATCCAATCACTGTGAAGGTAAAAATCAACAATGAAACCGCCAAGGTTGTGAAGAAAATCAAAATCTCAGGTGAGTAGCAAGAAAAGTTTGATTTAAGTTTAAGTCTTGATAAACTGTGTATATAAGCGAAGAAACGGAAAATAAATACAAGCAAAGAGTTTGATTATGTTCGTACGTATATACAGTCATACATTTTGACTGATGATTCTAACAGAACTATTTTTTTCTTTTAGTTGAGCAGTTGACAAATGTGGTGCTCTACTCATCTGACACCTACGCCAAGGCAGTCTGCAGTGAGGAGTTTGGGTGAGGCTTTCACTGTATCAAATGGGGCTTATTAGAAAGATTGGGGTCATTTCAGAGGCAGTTCAATTAATCTAGACAGTAATTTTCTGCCAAATTAAATATCTGGACACTATCCAATGAAAATACCCCCTGAATTTAATCTATACTGCTATTACTGAGAAAACATGCTTTGTAATTGTTAGCTTTCATTTTAAATCTTAAGTATGGATTGAGGAAAAGTGAATTGCCTGTTTAGACATACATTATTATTTATATATGCATTTCACTGCTATACACAGGGAGACAGTAAACGCCAACTCTACATTCGAGAAGTCCTTGCAAATCACCCCTCTGCTGGCCAACAACAAAGAGAAGCGTGGTCTTGCAGTGGACGGGCGGCTAAAAGACGAGGATACCCATCTAGCCTCCACCACCCTGTAAGCCACTCTCTTGGTCTCTCATAAAAGGGCTTACAGTGAGCTCTGGACAGGTTTTCATCCTCTTACTGAGAGGTGGTGATACAACTCTACATTGTGTCATCCACTTATCGTGTCTTAGACCAAATCCTCCAGCTCTGAACCGTAAACTATTCCTGTCTCCTCACAGGAGTCAAGGAGAAAAGGAGATGCAGGGAATCCTTATCTCCTATAAAGTCAAGGTCAATCTGATGGTGTCCAGTGGAGGGTAAGGCTTGACTGAATAGAAAATATTCATGCATACAAGATACTTTTACAACTTGTGCCGAATTATGCAGAGACTAAATGTATCTTTTATTGTTTCAGCCTGCTGGGTGGCCTAACAGGAAGGTAAATACTGATTTTCTTTCATTTGAGCATGTGTTACTAGTGTGAAGAATATATAAATTACTGTTCCATACATTTTTCATAATACTTTTTTTCTTAATTTTCAGTGATGTCACTGTGGAGCTTCCTCTGACTCTGATGTCACCAAAACCTGCAGGTGAGTGCAGTGTTTTTGCATAAAATTGCCATTTAAATGCTTTTAAATGAGACTTTTCACTTCAACTAAAAAGTTAGTAATGAATCTTCTGGAAGTGGTCTAATTAACATGTTTTATGTCATGTGTGTCCTCCCCTTTGATCCTTTTATTGCACGTCATCCTGAGCAGAAGTGTAAGTATAAAATAGTCACTGTGAATAGACACGCATTAGCTAGCGGCTGTAATGTTTGTGACACGTTGCTGATATTTTTCTCCTCTGTGTGTTTGTGTGTTTTTTGAACCACAGAGCATTGGATTAAAGCTTCTTTAGTTCAGGTGAGGTCACCTTCGATTCAGTACATTTTACGGCGTTCACTTCTTCGAGGGCTACACTGCATGTCTTTCCTATGAGATAAATATCTAATTTGAACACTATGATGTTAGATCTAGTTCAAGACACACATCAACCATACAATCAAAGGATTGTTTCTTTTGTAAGACAAGCATTTGTGTAATAAAGTTTATGAGTTCTTCTGAGAGAAGCATGGATGTGATAGCCGTTGAATGAGTGCACTGCGTCACCCTACAACCCTGTTGTATTTGTGTGAAATATTAAATTTGAACCATTGTTGCTCCATCTCCAAGAGGACTTTTTGTTAAATCCTCCAGTTGCTACTCATAGGAGCATGTACACCGATTTGAGAAGCTGTGCAGTAGATTTTATTGTGTGCGTTAGAACCTATATATTCCATATTATAAATGTGCAAAAGTGGTCTACATTATGTTTTAAAAATTTACAGTTGCATGTTACCTGTTTGTCCATATCTTGCAAACAGGACAGACATCTCGATTGAGTCCATGGAAGGTTGAGACAACCAGCGAAGGAAAATCAACTCTTTGACAAGAGACCACAGAACACAAAAGAACTCAATAAAGAAAAGCACAAAGTGTCATTCATTCACTACAATGCTCTTATTACGCCTGTACACATACATATTTATTAGGCTTATCACTGAAAAAGAGTCTAAACTCTGTGAGACATTAATGCTGTCATAGCATTTAATAAAATAATCATGTGTTGTACATATTTCTTTGTTAAAACCAGGAAATGGTCCATAGTAGTCAATAGAGTGTAGACTTTTCTTTCCATGTGTTATGAATACTAAACATGCTGTATGCTGTCCTTACTCTTTATCGCTGTGTCATTAGAGCCATCATATATTATGACTGAATGTACAGCTGTGGGATGAATATTCCCAAAATACTTGTGTCACTCGTTATCAGCGAGAGAAATAAATAAACACATTGTTCTCCCACTTATTCCATCATGCTTCTTTATTTTGCTCAGTATTAGATTTATGTTTTATTTTTTAATTGGACTTTAAAAAAAAACTGACTTTAAAACGTTCTTGTTTTTTGTAAATACACGCTCACTCTGAATTTGATGCATGCAACATGTTTCAAAAAACAGGGGCAACTAAAGACTTGGAAAAGTTGTGAAACACTCTAAGAACACCCGTTTAGAACATTCCACATGTACGCAGGTTAATTGGTAACAGGTGGCATCATGATTGGGTATGAAAGGGGCATCCTTGATAAGTTCAGTTGTTCACAAGCAAGGATGGGTGAGTTTCGACACTGTGAAAAAATGTGTGGGCAAACAGTCCAACAGTTTAAGAAGGTTTCTCAACAAACAATGGCAAGGAATTAAAATCCGTAAAAGATTCAGAGAATCCAGAGAAATCTCACTTAAGGGGGAAAGCAAAAAAACAACACTGCCTGTGACCGTTGACCCCTCAGGGGGCACTGCATTAAAACCTGACATGATTGTATAAGACACTACATGGGCTCAAGAACACTTCTGAAAACCATCATTTGTACGCTCAGTTTGTTGCTGCATCTACAAATGCAAGCTAGGACTCTATCTTGCAAAGCAAAAGCCATAAATCAACAACATCCAGAAACACAGCAGACTCCTCTGGGCCAGAGCTTAACTGGGATGGACTGACACAAAGTGGAAAAGTGTGCTGTGGTCTAACGAGTCCACTTCACTTTGTTTTTGGAAATCATGGATGTCATGTCCTTTGGGCAAGAGGAAAATGACTATCCAGACTGTAACCAGCATAAAACCAGCACGATGAGTTAGTACCCATGGCATCATGGGTAACTGTCACATCTGTGAAGGTCCCATTAATGCTGAAAGGTTCATACAGGTTTGGAGCAACATATGCTGCCATACAGATGATGCCTTCTTCAGAGACATCCCTGTTTATTGTAGCAAGACAATGCCAAGACACATTCTGCATGTGTTGTAACATTGTGGGTTCATAGTAAAAGAGTTTGGGTGCCAGACTGTCCTGCCTGCAGTCCTGACCTGTCTCACACTGAAAATGTGTGGTGCATTATGAAACACAAAATACAACAACAGAGACCATGGACTGTTGACCACCTGAAGTTGTATATCAAGCAAAAGTGAGAAAGAATTTCACTTTCAAAACATCAACAATTAGTGTCCTCTGTTCCCAAATGCTCATTGAGTGTTGTTAAAAAGAAAAGGCGCTGGATCACAGTGGTAAACACACCTGTCTCAACTTTTTTGGAATATATTGCTGTCATCAAATTCAGAATGAGTGTGCAAAAACCAATTAAGTTAATCAGTTTGAACATTAAATATCTTGTCTTTGTACTGCAATGAATTGAATATAGGTCTAAAATGATTTGCACATCATCACATTCAGTTTTTATTCAGGTTTTTCCACAGCATTCAAACTTTTTTAGAATTGGGACAAAATTGTTCATTAGAAAAATGCCACGTAAATGAAAGATATTGATGGTTAAATAATTTCACCAGCGCAAGTGAATGGATAACTCAAAAAAGAGCATTTTGTTGTCTAAACTCTTAGGATTATTCCGTTTTTCCACATAGAACTAATTCATACACTTTTATTTCTGTGTTGAATGTTTTTGTTTAATTTCAGATTAAAATGAACATCCATTGTCACACACACACACACACACACACACACACACACACACACATTGTTTTGAAAGGTTTCTCTGAGCAGTTGTTTTAAAGTACTGCTCTGAATCATACAGATAAAGATAGTATAAAAATCTTTTTTTACGAATTGATGCAGCTTTCAC
>JAJHUR010073580.1:0-10229 GCA_027495735.1 Lutjanus campechanus
AGGTGCTCGGGCCCTAATAATGGTGATAATGCAACACTTTTCTCACAGTATAAGTCATTGTTACATTATGAGCTGTTATTACATTATGAGTTGCTCTACATTGGGCTCATAATGTAATACATTGTTACATTATTACATTATGCGCAAAGACGTTATTACGTTATGCTGATTTTATTACATTATGAGCCGATTATTACATTATGAACTTTTATTACATTTAAGTTATTACATTATGAGCTGTTATTACATTATGAGCCATTATTACATTATGAGTTGCTACAACACATCTTTTCAATTCATCGATACTTCAGAAAAACTCAGTTGAAATGCCCATGTCTAAAGTTATGTGTATTTGTACATTTAAAATAATCTGTGAACAAACTTTTTAACATAGTTTGTCAGTAATAACATTTATGAGGGCATAACTGACAACTCAGATTATTGATGAATTGGAGTGCCCATATCAGGGATTACGTGCTTGTTGTGTTTACTGTATATGCATTCATAGTTACAAACAGAGCATGAAGTTCTTTTATTTACTATTTTATAGCTCTGTAAACAGCACAAGTATGTCAGATTGTGAGTTTTCCCTTCATATTTTCTTTTGGATTAGTTCTCTGTGATGTAGTACGTCAAAGTCACAAAACCAGGAGCTGCTCCACTGAGTGTCTATGAGGACGCAGGGAGGGTGAGGGACAGCACACATAGACATGAGAGAGACACAGAGGAGGAGAGGGGGGATACTTGGCTTCTCTCCAGCAGTGGTGCTCCTGGTGTGAGAGAGAGGAAGAGTCTCCATTCACTGGCTGAGCTTTCATG
The DNA here is from genome assembly GCA_027495735.1 of Lutjanus campechanus. Classification (NCBI taxonomy): domain Eukaryota; kingdom Metazoa; phylum Chordata; class Actinopteri; order Lutjaniformes; family Lutjanidae; genus Lutjanus; species Lutjanus campechanus. Next base: position 820 of record JAJHUR010073580.1, read on the forward strand.
TAGAGACACCCAGGAGAGAATGAAAGAAAGAGATACGCAGGGGTGAGAGGGTGCAATGAGATGTTTACAAGGAAACATTTTAGCTTTGCTCCAGGTTTACCACCAGTCTTTGAAATAGAACTGCAACAATTATTATGATTATTCCTTTTAGGCATTGTTTGAAATAAAGATGCCAAATATTTGCTGTTCCCAGCTTCTCAAATATGATGGTTTGAAGCTTTCAAGTATCAAACGTGATAGTAAACTTAATATGTTTGGGTTTGAAGACAGTTTTAGCTTAGCCCTTCTCACCTTTGAGGGATAGTTTGGATCATTTGATGTGTGGTTGAATGAAGCTTATCAATAGTCGGTCTATTAGCTACTGTAGATGATGGTCGGTACGCCTCCAGTTTGGAGAAGAAGAGACGGGCCCCAGCACGGAAGCCAAGCAACACACTTCTGTGGAGTTACATATGTTCAAATTCAACTGGTACCTCCACAAAAGAAGTCAGGAAAGGTAGATATTCATGTTTATTTTCAGCCAGGAAAAATACAGGAAACACATATGATTAAAAAAAATCTGATAATCTGTATGACATTATTTTAAAGCACTTTTATATGTGTTTAAACACTATTTTGTGTGCTGCAGAGCATGGTAAAAATAGAACTCTGTTATATATTTGCTGCAATATGCTGCATTCACATCTGGTGTAATTACATGCAATTCACTACCATTCTAATTAATATATCTTGGCTGCTGCGGATGCTCCACAGCAGACGTACAGCAGTTGTGCTGCATACCTGCAGCATTCAGCCAGTGAATGTGGTGTAAAATGGCAGTCTGATGGGAAATCATCGTTATATAGGCCAAATAGAACTCTCTGCAAACCAAAAAGACTCCATAGCCAGAGTTGGCGGTCTACCACTACCTCTGTCTGTTACTTTGTCATTGTGTGACTTTGGTGAAGCCAAAGTATCCTTTTAAACGCCAAAGTCACATAATAATACAAACAAGCTAACTGATCGAGGCAGTGGTAGACCAGCAGCTCCTGTGTTCAGTATAATCATTGATTTTGGCTTTTGGTTGGTTTGGAGGGAGTGATATTTGGCTTGTATGACAAAGATTTCCCATCAAAAAAGGCTGTCTGACGACAAAGTAAAGTGATGAAATTATTGTTTATTTTTAGACTGATGTTGATTTGTTTAGGTGGGCCTTTTTTAAATGGTTAAAAACTTTTTTTTTTGCTGACACTGTCCACAGCAGTTCATTGCTAAGCTTCCATGCTGGTACTTCTCTCTGCTTCTCCAAACCGGGGGTGTACCAACTGGCATCTGTTGGAGGTAATGCACTGACTATTGATGAGTACCTCATACAACACCACATAAAATAATCTACGAACTATCAGTCAGAGTACTTGATTGCATTGATAGAATTCTGTATTGATTACCTGTATAGTTGGAGACTTCAGTCTGAAGTGACTGCAGAGAGTTGTAAGTCTACCACTGATGCAACCATATCACAGCTCTATGAGGACCGTCTGATTTGAGTGCGTGTTTTGTATCTGTGACAGCTCATGTTTGTGCACCTGCACCACGGTCACTTTTTTCATTTCTTTGAAATAAAATCATTTCCTGTCCCATTTATTCTGCCTCGCTCAGCCCCAGCCCCGTACCATCGGCTCGGCGGGTCTCAGCGTGGCCCAGCTCGGCTTGGAATGAAACGGCGCGTCCATAATCTCTGTGCCGGCATGTTAATTTTCAAGTCAAAGGGGCAGCTCCCTTTTCATCACGGCAGAGGCTGTGGAATATTCAGCGCGCTGCAGATGTTCATGAATAATGTCTGTGGCCAAACCCCTGGCTGAGGCTGGGGGAGGAGGGATAGAGGGGTGAGGAGAAGGGAAGGGGGGTAGAGGGGGGAGGTAGTGAGGCCAGATGAATTACACGTAGGGGGGATCTGACAGGCGGCGTGGAGCTTTGTGATCATTCCAAAGTTCTAATAATCTCTCTCACCTTCTCCATCTCCCCAGTAATGAAAGAGAATAGGTGATTGCACCCCGGGCTATGTTCCCCGCGTAATGACTCCTCCAAAGGCACAGAGCCGCCAAGGAAAAATGAACTTTGAATGAGCGGCGAATTGGCTCTGACAGAGTGATAGACCGTGACACAGATTCTGTAGCAAAACAGACGTAGTGCTAATTGATTATCAATATTTTAAGCAAAGTGATGAAAATAAGCATTAAGAGATGAGAAAGAGGGAAGAGAGAAGGGAGTGCACAACACTACCTTCGAGGGGGGCTGTCATTTGTCCAATCTCCCTCACTCTTTCTCTCCCTTGCGCTTCTACCCCTCCTGCGGCCAGGCTGCCTCCCCCATCTCCCCCATTCCCCCCTCTCTCCTGGTGCCACTCTCAGCCTGCCCTCGCCCTCTCTCATGCATAGTGTCTTTCTCTTTTCCTTCATCATTTTAGCGTTAATTGCCAAATATGTCCCTGAACTTGTATTAATTTTGTAACGCTTTGCTTTATTTATATCTTTGCTCTCACCTGCGTTTCTGTCTCTGACGCTCTGCTGAACCTTGTTATCAGGCCAGCGTTAGTCACCTTGTCCCTCAGAATGTGTAATTTAAGAGTTCAATCACTTATTCATTTTTTTCTTTAAGAAAGAAAAGAAATCAAACACTTTATTCAAATACATTGTTGGCAATGTCAGACTGCGTCTCTGCAGAATCTGTAAAAAGATATCAAAGAAAATGAACACACAATACGCTATACTGGATAAGTATTACACTCTTAGAAATAAAAGTGCTAACAAGAACCATAAAGGTTTCTTCACCATGTTCTCATATGAGAACCCTTTTGGTTTTTATAAAGGTTCCTCTTGGAACCCTTTCACAGGTTTATAACTTGAAACAATCCTTTTATGGTCTAATAGTTCCACCCAGAATCCTCTCCAAGGGTTCTGTCCAGAACCGTTTCACCTTCTAAGGCTGCCAACAAAAAGCACCCAGGAGGTTCTACAGAGAACACTTTTATATTCCAAGGGTTTCAAGTAGAACCTGGCCTGGGGGATCTAAAAGTATATTATAGGGTTTGGGTTTGACATGCACCCTCTTGTCTTCTGATGGTTCTATGAAGAACCATATTGTATTCTATGGATTAGACGGATTTTAAGAACCTGTGTTGCAGTTAGTGCTGTTTAAATTGAGAAAACGTTGTTTAAAGCCTATACTGTCTATAATCCTAATCCTTCAAGAACTCTTTCTTCCTAAAAGGGTTCTTTGGATGAGAAGGTTTCTTAAATGAACCACTAGTCCTACAAAGAACCCATAATGAAACCTTTCTTCAAAAAAGGGTTCTTGAGAAGCAAATGGTTCTGGGTAGAGCCTCAGCCCTTTAGTAACAAACCTTTTATAACTCTTGTTTCTAAGAGTGTACACACACACACATACACACACACTCCCGTGAAGTCCACACCAAAGAGCAGGCAGTGCCCAGCCGAGACCACCAAGTTTGTGTGTCTATTCTGCCGTGTGTGTTTGTTCCTGTAATGTGGTCAGTTGTGCTGAGCCCCATTGACGCCGCCAGGGTCCCGGCTCTCCTGCCTTTCTTTTCTAAGTGGCCGCCCTTCTGAACCTCCTTGTGTCAGCACTGCGATTAGCGGCTCCAGTTTACCTTTCATGTGTGGGGGTCCTGATAGACTTAGTCCCATCTCCCCCACCACCGCCGCCACCTCCACCACACACACATGAGACACTCACTCAGTGGTGTGCCATCACAATGGCATCCAACAGGCTTTCAGCAGGGGAACCAGAGTCTATTCTCCACCATTCAGCAGCACGCTCAAGTGCATTCACACTGGAATAAATGAACAGATACAAACACGCACACACGTACACACACTCACACACTGCAGTGAAATTGCAACACATGTACAACTCATTCTAGCCGGGCTTGCACAGTTTGATTGTAGTTATTATGATCTAAAATTTAATCAACTTTTCTGGAAAATAACAGTTGCAGTGTGCAACCTTCACCATTGACTACTATACATAATTAGTTATAGTAAATGAAATAAATATCTTGATAGTACCAAAAAAAGAAATCTTGTGGTAATTTAGTGTATCAAGGAGTGCCAGTCTGTATACCACTCACAATCTTATATGAACTGAGCTTTGCATGACTGTGCTTCTGAATTGAATTATTTTATTTGGGAAAAAGGAACGTTAAATTTTTAAGTGTTTTCCTAATGTGACCAAAGTTGCAAGCAAATACTGCAGGGATTGGCTAAATTTGCCTCAGTCCTTGCAGGCAGATTTCACAAATTCAGAGTGGGACTCATCTGGGGGTTGCAGAAGCTACATGTGGAGGTTGGAGGATGGGCTGGTATGAATCTCGGGTTGGGAGATATGTTAAAAAACAAAAGGAAAAACAAAATTAATCCCACCAAAACCGTCTTGGTTAGTATTTCCACCGTTTCAAATTCACCAACCCTGGTTTGGTCAAAATAAATTCTTAATTCATATAGTTAGTTGTGAGCAGTCTGTTGCTGAGCAGCAGCTCTCACTCTGCAGACCATTAAATTAGCAAAATAGAATAAAATAAAAATAAAAACCCAACCGATGATAGACTTCGCCAGTCATGATAGCCAATATATTCTTCCAATCACCCAACCCTAGGGCCTACCCAAAAACCTACATATCAGGACAACCCAAGATCTTGGACCATTGGAGCATCTTGATGGAGAAGCATAAAGCTGGCTTAACATTTTCGAATGAGCACTGTCAGGCATGAAGCACCAGAGAGCTGAACATCAGAAAGTGGAGTGACAGCTGGCAAAGAGATCTCAGATTTGGTGGCAATGGATGTGGTGTTGCAAAGGGCATCTGAAGGGCGTGTGACCTTATGTTTGTCTGTTGTAGCACTTCTTCTGGCTTTAGCTCCTTTCGGCCTGCTTCTTTGGGTCTTAAAGTGTAAGATAGGTTGCTCTCCATTTTTTGTCCTCTTTAAGTGAACCAAACTCCTCTTAAAGTGGACCAGAAAGTGAACCAATAGAAAAGGAACTCTTTCTTCCACATAAAATCCTGTCCAATAAAAGAGGTAAATTGAAAATTGAAGGAAAGTCTTAGCATTCCTGTGTGTTGTAGAAGGTTGATATCTTCTTCTTTTCATATCTGGGGAAGTCATTTCTTCCTTTGATGAAACTACTACTCCACTAGTGCTCCTGGTATTACCAGCGGACATGGTTCTGTCTTTGTGTTTTTTCGAGTGTTCCAGTGCAATAGCATGTGATTTGTTTCTATGGTTCGCTGACAAATTGCACTGAATTCATTTGGACAACTGCAAGGGACCAAGTGTGAAAATACCCAAAATGAATGCCTCCAGACATTTACCAATGATCTATTTCTACACAATTGGCTTTGGTTTGTGTACCTCCTCAAAAAATCCACACAATGCCAACAAGTGAGAGCAGACTCTCTAGCTCACCACAAGAGACAGCTACTTGCTGGTTTGGTGACACAAACAAAGCTGCTGCCAGTCTCAGTGCATGGTAACAGATTATTTTGCAGACATACTTTTAAACTCCTTTCACGCAGAAGCCATGCAATGTTGAAACTCTTATCATACAAACAGAACTGCTCTGCCACTTTTTTTCAGAGACATGCCAATGCTGTCTAGCCATAGCATCTCAAGATGATATCATGATAACCTTGTTTGACCTGTGACTTGTAGCCTGGCATGACTATTTTTTAGCACCCATCCCAATGGATTTGTCTATGAACAAGGTATCTGTAGCACCTTTGCACACAAACTTGTTCAAAGGTTAGAAGATAGAAAAGGATGTAAAGAGGCAGGAGAGTGTTTAAAGAGAAAGAGGTTAGAAAAAAGATAAAGGAGAAGAAGAAGGACATGAAAGAGATGAAAGAGAGAAAAATCGACATTGGCATTTTTTTATCGGCATAAGAACGAGGCAGTGGCATGTGGAGACATGACAGGGTTGAAGTTGAGGGTGAGATGTCATTCAGAGGCCCCAGGATGCTTAATATTTTACCGTGTGATCACTGCATTATAGATTTGGTCTGATTGCCCTCTCAAGACCAGTTATGCACTTACTCGCTCGTCTCAGTGAAGTTCTCATGTAAGAACTTTTGTATTTATCTAAAAGGTAAGCCCATCCTCCCACCAATCCAATAAAATAACTATAATTTACAGCCACACGGACATGAAAGCTGTAGTGCTTTACTGTAGGCCCTAAAAGGTGAGAGCGTATACAATTAACATATGATATTTCCATGGTGATGTTTCAAGGTTGAACTTTGTTTGACCTGGTGGCTACATTATAGAGGCTTTGTTGTTAGTGTCCCCCCTCAGGCTTTTGTGTGTGTGTGTGAGGTGCTCTTATGCCTTATGTGAATATTTTTACATCCCTGTGTGTGTTCCTCAGGTGTGTGTGTGCGTGTGTGCGCTTGTGCGTGTACAGCCTATGGCAGAGCATGGTCCTCAGAGTAACCTCCCTCTCTGATCTCCCCTGACCGCTGGAGGCCTCTGCTCCTCCCCAGCTTTTCTGCATCTCTCCTCTCTGGCCCAGGGTTCGGAGCCTCCATCTCTCTGGAGCGCACTGGTGCAGCAGCTGCAGACTCAGGGGATACACTTTTGCCCTTGGATCTGTAGGGCAGGTTGGGGTGCTAGGCCCAAGCCACCCACATGCATCACGAAGACCCCACTGCTCAGTTGCTTATTTGCCCCACATGAAACTTGTTCTCAAGTCCAGACCTCCTGTGCAAGGTTTTGCCCCAAGGAAATAAGACCCAGACCCCAGTGTGTTGACTGGAGCCCAGTGTTGTGTGGTGCAGAGGGGTTTGTAACGTGTGGCTGAGGATACTGATCTTTGTTTTTATTCACTCTCATTAAAAGTGAGTGAAAATGTGTTATTTAGAGTCCAACTCTTAAATCAGGACAAACAACTCAAAGGAAGATGCCTAATTCAATTGCTACACACAGCCTGCCAAGGCTGTCCTGCCTCGGTTAAGCAGTTGACTATCGAATAATTGTTTGGTCTTGGACAAGATCAGAAAATAGTGAAAAATGCTCACAAGTTCCCGGAGCCCAAGGTGACTGCTTCAAATTGGTTAATTTGACCAGTCAACAGTTCAAAAATTATCAAGTAAGACAAAAAAACAGTTTCTCATTTGAGAAGCTGGAACTAGCATTTTGGTTTGGTTTGAAAAATATCCCACATGATAAATTAATTATGAAAATTCTAGTAGATTGATTTTTGTTCAATCTACCAGTCGTTTCAGCTCTTAAATAGATCCTTCTACATGACCTCCTACATGACTCCACCAGACATTTTGTGTTGAGAATGTAAATGGAGAAAAGTGGAATTTACAGTTTGACAGGGGAAAGGTTGGTAACTTTGGTCACTGGTCAAATATCAGTCAGATGAACATGTTTGCATGGGAAGAAACATGGTTATGCCTTTTATCTATAGAAATGGACCGTATACACAGTAGGGAGGAAGACATTTACATCCAATCAGCCGTATGTCGGCCTTTGAACACTGAGAAATACTGTATATAAAATCTGAATTTGAATTGTATGAGTCTGTGTTTGTAGTTTGTAGAGAAAATGAACTCTGGACAGAGTTGCCTCCTGTTTTTCCTTCACCTCGTTCCTCACCTCTTTGGGTTTGACAGATGCAATCTCAGCATGATCACTGAAAAGGAAAATACAAACACGGAGCCCAGGTGTCTAGAGTTAAGATGCCGTTTTAAAAATTAATAGAACAAATGTTGCATAAGGAGGAAGGCTCCAGAGTTTTCAAGATGTTGATCCTGACATATCCAGTGCGGGTAGGGAAAAGTCTTCATTTCTTCACAGATATCAGATGATCCAAACCGTCCCTCTGACTGCATGTATAACATAGCGTAGAGATTAGTCTGGTTTTTATCTGCCACTACACAGTGTCAGCATGCAGTGCTGGCAGCTTGCATCTGGCTCCTTCATTTAGGCAATCATTCCTCTCTGAAGCATCCATAACACCGCAGGAGTACAAGCCCTAATTGATGCGCCCCCCCACCCCTCCACATCAGAATATAGCTGTGAAACAAAACAAAAGCTTTTCAGACGATTGGCAATGAATAATTGATTGATTTTGTAAGATATCTCTCTCTAATTGTTTAGTTTGTAAATATTTCATGGGTGTCGTTAAATCAGCCTGATGACATATGCAGAGGGCAGCCTGCGATAAAGATCATTCAAGTTCAGGTCTTCTGTCTTCTGCCTGAAGGAATTCACTCTTAATGTCTCACATAGTAGAACACTCATATGGTTACAGAGAGACGCACTGATTCATATACAGAACTGGTTACAGTTTCATGTGTTTTTTCTCATCACAAGACTTTCTTCAGACCCAACACAAGTTGCACAATGTCATACATTACCTGCTACTATAATGCATGCTTTGCCCTTGACTCGTTTTATGCATTCTGCTGCTAAATATTTAAATTACATCATGTTTCATCTCTTCATGTCTGCCCAACCAATCAGGATACAGATACATTTGTGATATGTCCCATGTCAAATTATGCTCTACAGCTATATGAGGACTAGATGAGCTGGTTTTGATAGAGGGTCCTGTACAAACACACGGGCACCTGCATTTAAACACACACACACATACATAAAAGTAAGGCCTGGCTGGAGCCTCCTGCTTGTGCTGTCTGTGTGCTGTGCCACCTAGTGGTTGCTTTGGTTGTTGCGTCTACCCGTGATCCATTTAACCTCTACACCTGCTGTAGATTTCTACAATGGTATCATCACTCTCCTGCCTCAGATACAGCGGGTTTCTGTCTCACAGCTCGACTTTTTTCACCTGAAGACTTAAGAAAGAGCTGAAAGAAAGTCTTTCTGAGAAACTCTTTAGCATTAAAACCACACAAATGTTCAGCTAGAAAAAGTGCCTCAGTGCCTCCTACTCTATGTCTCATACAGCACGTTTGTTTGTAAAACCCAGAAAGACCAGTAAGCCTCTGATTTTAAGCCCATCGCTCCCTCTCTCTCTCTGTCAGTATTATAAGTTCCATTTACACTCAGTAAAGGTGTAACTGTAACCTTCAGGCATCCTGCATTCAAAGCATCAGTATTTCTTAAAAAATGAAGAGTTTGTTCTGGAAAACAAAACCTGTCTCAAATGACAGAATTTATCATCCCAGATCAGTTTTGAACTCCCTCACAGTTGAAAAGGATAAAACAAAACACAATTTGAAGTCTGTCTTATTGGTGGAGCAGCAGTGCAGGAGAGCAGCTATAAATAAGTGGAGTAACACTGAACTTAGATGATTTATCACATCTGTCTGTATCTCCCTTTCCGCTTTGCTTGTCCACTAAATGATCGGGCTGAGTATATCAATATTATATAAATATCATGATATGA